>JAQJVK010000001.1:160005936-160183436 GCA_035578135.1 Flexamia atlantica
CCATCCATGTTTCTTAACATCTTCAAATAAGTAGTTTTGTTAAGTGCTGCAGTGTCTGTTTGGTGTTGGACTGTTCATTCCTCACACACAGGCAAGATATGCCTATGTGAGGGTTTTCCAGTTAATGTAATATAATGTTTTGTACTGCTGTAATTTTGGAAATAAATTGATTTGATTTGATTTGAAGAAAACAAGATGTCGAGGTATAGCGATTTACCTTCAAAATCAAAGCAACATTTGGCATCAATTAAATCATTGGTTGATTTTCCTTCTCTTCTGGCACCTTCATCAAGTAAGAACCTGACAGCCAACTCCGTAGCCCAACCTAACCCAGAGCAGTCGCCACAAACTTCATCCATACAGCAGCAGCCTTCCAGCCGAGAGAGTCCATGTAGCAGCTATGCCGACATCAGTGTGGTGATAAGTGATTTCCCTTTCAGTGCAGTGTTCAGTGATTCCTATCTCAATGCAGTGAGCAGTGATACGAATAAAAAAATCTCCACTGTTTTAGATAGGTCTGTGATCAAACAAAATAACCACCATAATTGTAAAAATTTAGGTAATAGTGCGGTTCCACAGTCTCCTGCTTCTTTAAACTCAACAATCAATACCACACCTCCAATAAAGTAGTTAAAAGTGAGTCAATTAAAATATTTCATCAAAACATTCAGCATATCAGTTCTCGGGCAAATTCATTAGAAATAACACTAAATGAATTACAACCACAAATAAAAATTATTTCAGAACATGACATGAAAAAAGAAGAAATATCGCGGCTCAATTTACCTAAATATAAAATTAATGCTTCCTTCTGCAGGGAAAATCATTTAAAGGAGGGGTGATGATTTTGTCAGATGAGAGCTTAGAATGGAAGCAGGAGGTTGTACCTAGATCAGTTAGTAATGAGTGTTCGAGGAATTGCAGTTCGAATTTTGTTCCTCTAGTTTTTAGAAAAGGTAGATTTTAATTTCTTGTGATAGGTATATACAGATCGCCTAGTTCAAATGTAAAGATATTTTTGGAGAGATTGAGTACCCTGGTTGATTATTTTAGCAAAAGATTCACTGATATAATAATTGGGGGTGACATGAATATCGATGTCTTAAAAAATTACCTTAAATACAAACTTTTAAAAGATACATTAAAGAGTCATAATTTGAAATATTTAGTTGACTTTCCAACGAGAATAACGGAATGTTCCAAAACAGCCACAGACAACTTTTTAGTAAAGATTGTAAAAGTTTGTGACTTGAAAATCGAAGGTGTCATAACATGTTTATCTGACCACGATGGCCAAACTTTAGAGCTTAACCCTAAAGCTCTAAAAACCCTTAATAAGCCAGTAAAGCAAGAAATACGCAAGTTTTCTTGTCAAAATATTGAGTATTTTTGCAGACTTTTAAAAAATGAAAATTGGCAAGATGTGTATTTTTCACCTGTAAAATCTAAATGCAATGTTTTTCAAGAAAAATTTAATTTTTATTTTAATCTGGCGTTTTACAAAATTTTAATTAATAAAAAAAATAGAAAAAATAATTGGATTACTGAAGAATTGAAAGCAAAACAGAGGAGACTAATAGAAATTACAAAAGAATTTAGGAAATGCAAACAAATTAAGGTCAAAGCTTTGTTAAAAAAAGAGAAAACTAAATTTAGAACAGAATTAAACCAAGCAAAAGCCAAATTTTTTGAAGAAAAAATTAATAAATCTCCCAATATTCAAAAAACTGTCTGGGGTATCATAAATTCTGAAGTAGGAGCAAACATTAAAAGAAAATTTGATAATATTACATTGACTAAAGGCACGCACATTATTCATGATCCAAAGGATATTTCAAATGATTTTAATGAGTATT
Source organism: Flexamia atlantica (assembly GCA_035578135.1). Classification (NCBI taxonomy): domain Eukaryota; kingdom Metazoa; phylum Arthropoda; class Insecta; order Hemiptera; family Cicadellidae; genus Flexamia; species Flexamia atlantica. The sequence continues at coordinate 160,007,793 of JAQJVK010000001.1, forward strand.
TCATAAACACAGTAGGTGACACTGCCCAGAAAAGAAGGAATAATTTTAGCGAATTTCCCTAAAGGAATAAGCTATTACGGTAGTACTCATGGTAAGACCTAAGTCCGAGACCATGTTAACTTTTCATTTTGGGGTCCCCAGAAGCAAAACACACCATTCGTTCGAATTTTTATATATATATATCTATATATATATATATATATATATATATCTGTATATATGTCTGTTATCACGATAGCGGCCGTAAATATGGTCCGATCTTAATGTAATTTGGTACAGACATGTAAAGTGGTAATCACTCGGACGAGTTCGTGAACCAGCCCAATCGGACCACCAGAAGGGGGGGTAAAGAGGGATAACCCCCCCAAAAATGGGTTTTTTGAGCTTTTCACATAGAAAAATAAAATTTATCAAATTTTTGCATTGAATTCAGCTCAAAAAACAAACAATTTAGTATTTTGAATTACTACTCTATGTCCATTGGTTACCGAGATATTGAAAGTGGTAAACACAGTACGTTCTCTCAATGTTAACCTTATGGGAAATAAGTTAAATTCTATATTTCGCTTATTTCTTAACATATCTTGATTAAACTTGGTAAATGGCTTCTTCTAGTTCAGATCTACTAAATATTGAATTAAAACCAACCAGTTTAAACATACCTGTAGCAGCAAACCTGCATACTCATTCCCCATGTTATTCTTATGGAGCTTACAAAAACATGTCAAATCTCGCTATGTTGGATTGAAATATGTTGTTTTGCATTTGAAATTCGCTGAGTATGCAGGTCTGCTGCAACAGGGGTATTTTTTTTGTATAGACTCAGAAAATAAGTTGAGTGAAAATGTTTTCTTTAGACTTAAGTTTAGTTTAAAACCAGTAGACGAGAGGGAGGTGGAAAATGTAATAAAATTATTAAAGAATAAAAATTCAAGTGGCCATGATGAAGTCCCAGTTACACTATTAAAAAACATAAAAAGTGAGATAAGTAAAATTTTAGCTCACTTAATCAACTCTTCTTTCATTGCTGGTTTATTTCCTGATCAATTAAAGAAAGCAAAAGTCATCCCAGTGCATAAGAGGGACAACACAAAAAATATTGTTAATTATCGGCCTATATCTCTTGTACCAGCCTTATCTAAAGTCTATGAAAAAATAGTACAGTCTCAACTAACATCTTATCTTGAAAAGTTTAAATTAATAGATAACATTCAGCATGGGTTTAGATCTGGAAGGTCAGTTACTACAGCAGCCATATTGTTCTTAGAGTCAGTTATAGAATCTGTCGATAATGGGAACACTACCAAAGGTATATTTATGGATCTATCAAAAGCTTTTGATAGTGTAAACCATCCTTTACCAACCATCCTCATCTCGCCAATAGAACACAATATGTTGAGGTCACTCACTTAATGCAAAATAAAATAATTAAAACAGCATCAGAAATAAAAATCGTAAAACGTGGTGTTCCGCAAGGTTCCATTCTGGGACCTTTGCTTTTTTTATGCTATCTGAAGGAAGTAGAAAATGCATTGTGGTGTAAACCAAGCAGTGAATTGTGTTTATATGCTGATGATTCCAACTTAATCATATCTACTCCAACTCTTGAACAGACAGAACTGACCACTTTTTTAGAACTTGGTGCTTTAGGTAAGTATTTATCAAATCATAATTTGACATTAAATCACAGGAAAAGTAATTTTATTAGATTTAAAACTGCACAAAGTAAAAACCCTATAGAACCAATAATCATGTATGATTCAGAACTCATTGAACAGAAAACTAGCACAAATTTTCTAGGCCTAAAAATTGATCAGCATTTAAATTGGAATGGACATGTAGGCAAAATATTAGGAAGCATTAGTTCTGGAATTTATACCCTTTCAAAAATGTCATTTTCCTGCAGCAAAACAACATTAAAAAATATTTATTTTGCATATATTCACTCTCACATTTCTTTTGGCATATGCTTATTTGGCGCAACAAGCAAAAATAATTTAGATAGTATACTAATACCCCCGTTGCAGCAGTCCTGCATACTCAGCGAATTTCAAGTGCATAAATAAATAATTTAGAGGAAGTCTCGCATCACGTAAAATCAATATACGTTCAAAAGAAAGCATGCAAAAATACTCTCCTAGTGGCTTTTAGGAGAAAAAGGCTATAAAAAATAATAGCCTATACTTGGCACAAAAATGCAATGTTCAAAACTTCAAAACAGCTGGCTTTTCCAATTTAATCAATAAATAATAAATAAATAAATGATTTATTGCAGAAACTTCACAGTTACATCAGAAGCATTACAAACGTCAGGTCACTTATCCTAACTTATACTAAAATGGATTAATATTCCAGAATATACGATACAATTATGTACAATATATATGGGGAAATGACCAGCTGTTTAAGTTTGAGTAAAAAATTTCATAAATATCATCAGTAAAAATCTGTATTCACTATAGTACACTTATTTGACATATTTAGTTATCTGGCCTTTAAAAAAGCCAAATGTCTGTATCCACCATATGGCTTTGAATCAAACATCAGCTCACATGTTTTAATGTAAACAAAGCAGACGTTTTAGATCCCAATGCTACTTAAATGGCAGTTATTTTATGTTATTTTTTTTCTAGCAAACTTTAAGAAATTACAGTACTTTTCCTGAGTCCCTGACATTAAAACATTTAATTTGAGCCCTTTACCCTCATCCTGTGACTTGCCAAATGCCCACTATTGCTATTCAAAAATAAATTATTCTCCATGAGATTAGTATGGAGAAATGCAGGTTTGCTGCTACAGAAATTTGAATACCCCCGTTGCAGCAGACCTGCATACTCAGCGAATTTCAAGTGCAAAACAATATATTTCAATCCAACATAGCGAGATTTGACATGTTTTTGTAAGCTCCATAAGAATAACATGGGGAATGAGTATGCAGGTTTGCTGCTACAGGTATGTTTAAACTGGTTGGTTTTAATTCAATATTTAGTAGATCTGAACTAGAAGAAGCTATTTACCAAGTTTTATCAAGATATGTTGAGAAATAAGCGGAATATATAATTTTACTTATTTCCCATAAGGTTAACATTGCGACAACGTACTGTGTTTACCACTTTCAATATCTCGGTAACCAATGGACATAGAGCAGTAATTCAAAATACTAAATTGTTTGTTTTTTGAGCTGAATTCAATGGTGCCAACAAAAATTTGATAAATTTTATTTTTCGATGTGAAAAACTCAAAAAACCCATTTTTGGAGGGATTTATCACCCTTTACCCCCCCTTCCGGTGGTCCGATTGGGCTGGTTCACGAACTCGTCCGAGTGATTACCACTTTACACGTCTGTACCAAATTTCATTAAGATCGGACCATATTTACGGCCGCTATCGTGTTAACAGACATATATACATATATATATATATATATATATATATATATATATATAGATATATATATAAAAATTCGAACGAATGGTGTTTTTTGCTTCTGGGGACCCCAAAATGAAAAGTTAACATGGTCTCGGACTTAGGTCTTACAATGAGTACTACCGTAATAGCTTATTCCTTTAAGGAAATTCGCTAAAATGAGGTATCATAGGCTACAATCCAATATATCTAAACTATATGAAGCCACATAACATGTTTTATCAAGATATGTTGAGGAATAAGAAAGCTATCCAATTTTATTTAACTCTCATAAAATTAACATTGGGAAAGAGAGTACGCAGGTTTGCTGCCTCAGGAATTTGATGATTTGGGTATTTTAAGCCATCATCAAGTAGACATTAACTGTATGAAGCCCCATACCAGTTCTTATCAGGATATTTTGAGAAATGAGCAAACTACACAACTTTTTTTACTACCCGTAAGGTTAACATGAGAATGAGTATGCAGGTTTGCTGCCATGAAAATGTAAAATAGGGTATTTTAGGCCATAATCCAGTATATGTCAAATAAATGAAGCCACATATAAAGTTTTATCAAGATACGTTAAGAAATAAGGAAGATATAGAATTTTTTTATTTCTCATAAGGATAACATGGGAAATGAGTATGCAGGTTTGCTGCCATAAAAACGGAAATATCGGGGATTTTAGACTAATAATTACTACTTTACACACCTGTGCCAAATTTAATTCCGATCGGACCATTTTTGCGAGCGCTATCGTGCTTACAGACACATAGATATATATATATATATAGAAATTCTAACGAATGGTGTTTTTTGCTTCTGGGGGCCCTAAAACGAAAAGTTATCATGGTCTCAGGCTTAGGTCTTACCATGAGACCTACGGTAATAGCTTCTTCCCTATAGGGGAAATTCGCTAAAACAGTAGAAAAGATCAATTAGAATAATATTAAAATTAAATCATGATGATTCGGCCAAAGAGTATTTCAAACAGTTAAAAATTCTAACTGTATATGGCAAATATATATATGATACAATTTTAGTTATCAAAAATAAAATAGAAATAATTGTTCAAATCAAGCAATCCATCCTTATAATACAAGGTTTAGGAATGCAGTAAGAAATAATCATCATCGATTAAAATTCTAAGAAAAAAGGCCCTCATTCGCTGGGGAAAACTTTTTTAAAACTATTCGATATCAGATAAAAAAGAACAAAATTATTCAAAATTTAAAAAACAGCTTAAAGAATATCTTATAGACAAAGCACTTAACTCATTTGAGGAATTTTTCCACCTTCCTCGAACATGATTCTTTTGTCTTATTTAGTGATAAGTGTTGCAATGTGATTTGCTCATTTTCATCAAGACTGATAAATGTAATATTTTGACACTGTTCAAATGTTGTACTCTGTACTTCTGCATGAATAAAGATTTTTGTCTATTGTCTATTGTCTATTGTCTACTGTCTATTGATGTTGTTGCACTGTCGAAATTTCAAAGAGTAGAATGGTAACATAGGCAGACACTTTTAAAGCAGATAAAATGAGTGAACTTCTCTAATTCTGTGGGAAATTTCTTCCCATATTAAAGTTCAAAAACTTAAATTCAAGTCTAAAGTAATAAATTATTTTTTAAAGATAGATAACAAGTTCAATTACTGGCAATTTTATTCCAGTGCTACAACAAAAAGAATTAGTCTAGAAAATTTTAAAAAATGACGAAAATTCACACACTTCCTCATTAAATAGTTATTTGTGCATCTAGGGACTAAAGTGCAACTTTTTCTCCATGAGGGAAACTGTTGTCGCCCGATGGCGGAGCCGAGGGCGACAATTTTCCCGAAGGAAAAAAAACATTTTAGTCCCTTGATGCACACAACATTTTTCCTCCACCTACACCATGAACAGTAACTGTGACAAAAAAACTTTATCTTCATACGATCCTTTTCTCCTTTCAACAAGGCTAGATTAGAATCACATATAAATATATAATATAAGGTACTTGGGCAATTTAAACAACCATTTATTCACACCATTTTTAACCCTATTTTTTCTAAAGTCTATTAATTAAAAAAATACCTCCCAAAAATCTGAAAGTAACATTCTGTAACGTACAGTTCTGTAACTTATCTGTAGGTCCCATGTTTATAAAACGTTCGGCATATTGGTAACAACAAACTCTAAATCAGGTGTTTTATATTCAGTGTTGCCAACTTAATTCATACAAAAAAATTATTACCTGGCTATGAAATGCATACGGTTTTGTTTTCTAAGTTGAAACACTGAAGTTCTTGAATTAAATTTAGAGTAAGAAAATGAAAATCGACAGTGTTGCCACATTTTCTCACTGTCCATCGCAGCGTTGCCGGATTTCTCCCCGTGTATTTCTTATGAGATTACTTTCAGTCCCATGGGAGAAAAAGTAGATACTTTTAGTCCCAAGGGAGAAAAAGTAAGTAAGTAAATCCCATGGAGTATAAACTAGTACTTTAGTATTCTATTCCAGGGACTAAAAGACGATTTTAGATAGTAGGTCGAGGAAAAGGTATTTTACACTGCTAACGCCATACTTAAACATGAAACGAAAGCCTGTTTTACCAAGTTTTTTTTAAGTCACGAAGTGACGGCGGGCTGCTAGTATCAATTAATGAGTAAAAAAAGTAAATTAAATATTAGCATGAATAATTTCACAAAAAAGGTTTCTAACTCAACCCCATGATTAGGTTAGAATACAAGAAAACACAAGCTATTACAAATTTAACTTGGTTTGTGACACGTACCAGGAAAGACGGGACAGCCGTGCGGGAGGAGTTGACCTGCACAATGCCCGTGTACTCCTCTCCCAGCGTCTGCAGGCCACTCAGCGTGGTGGCAGCCCCGTACAGGAAGTGACCCATGGGGTACGTCCTCAGTGACAGCCAACTCTGTGTCCCTACCACACTCAAGCACTTATCTCAAATTCGTCTTAACAAATCCATAATTTATAAATCTTAACACTACACTCCCGATTATCTGAGGTCGCTGGGACCGAGGCTGCCTTGGATACTGAGAATCTCGGATGTCACGGGGGTTGCCCAAATTTTGATGTTAAAGCGTTACGAGACCACTATAGTGAGTGAAATGCTAGTAAAATATTAGTTTTTTTTCAATATAATACAGAGTATGTAGCCCAGTACAAAAGAATTTCTAGTCAACAAATTATTTAAATACAGCACCTGTATTTTCAATTAAGAATCACAACTTACGCTTCGCCAAGGAAAATCATCATTGTCCATGTATGGTATGTTTGCTAACATTTATACAAACTTTTGTTAATGGTGGGAGTTAAGGTCTACTTTCAAGCAAGAGTGAATCTAGGCCCATACAAGAAGTTGGTGATCTGGAACAATCGGCATATCACTCTCATAAGACCTCAGCGTATGTCCAAGACGCACGCTGGTAAAAGCAGCTAGTCAGGTTCAGATTTTCGGCGCTGGGTTTCAAACTCCGATGTCATGGCCATAACACAGGCTGGTTGTAAGCGCAGACAGAGCTTATATCAATGTAGCCGTGCAGCGCGTAACTAGTCAATACAGTCCAAAAGCTTTATCACAGCTTGGTCACAATGTAGCAATTCAAAAAAATTTACATATATCATAGTTAATGTACGTTATTTACCAGAATTACATAGTTATTTGTAAATTAAGAGAATCCATGTAATTTACTATCATAATAATCACCAAATTCTTCCCTACATGAATATAAAGTATACACAATGTTAAAAAAAACAGCCTGATCTTACAGTTGGAGGGGGGTGGTGGTTGGGGGGGGGGCTCCTCACATTGCAAAGGTGTTTTAATTAAAATGTTGGCATTATTTTTAAAGTCAAATTAAAAGTCATAAAAAAGGAAAAAACCTCAAATCTTAGTGAAATTTGTCTTACGTGGCAAAAGTTGTAATTTTTCATATTTTCTTACATAACACATGTAAAAACAAATATTTTCCCATGTGTTATATATTTCTATGTAGGGATTTGAATGTACTACAACATGTTTATAATATCTTTGGCCTAAAAAAATCTTTACAGAATTTGTGTACATGAATGTGTTGGAAATTTTTTTACGTAAACTCTAAATTTCTAGTTATTCATATCATAAACGGGCAATGCAATTTTTTTTACTCCCCACAGTATGACATATTGTTATTCCTTATTTCATAACCTATAAGAATATATTTACAATATTATTATCAATAATTACCTTACATGAGTAATCTCCGATTTACTAATTATTCGTCTTACGTGGCAAAAGTTGTGATTTTTCTTAATTTCTTATATAACACAAGTAAAAACATATATTTTCCCCATGTGTTATATATTTCTATGTAGGGATTTGAATTTACTACAACATGTTTTATAATATCTTTGGCCTAAAAAAATCTTTACAAAATTTGTGTACTTGAATGCGTTGGAATTTTTTTTTCGTATTCTCTAAATTTCTAGTTATTTTTATCATAAACAGGTAATAAATTTTTTTTACTCCCTACAATATGACATATTGTTATTCCTTATTTCATAACCTACAAGAATATATGTACAATATTATTATCAATAATTACCTTACATGAGTAATCTCCGATTTACTAATTATTCGTCTTACGCGGCAAAAGTTGTAATTTTTCGTACTTTCTTACATAACACATGTAAAAACAAATATTTTCCCCATGTGTTATACAGGGTGAATCTTCTAAGCCGTCCACAACAGATCATAGGCGAACGGCTTAACGTACAAAGATGAAACAAAACATTTCCCCACTAAATCATGCCCAAGAAACAACGTAAAAATATTTTTAACCTTTTTCAAATACAGGGTGTTCCAAAAACCGGGGGTCACGGGTTCGAATCTCGGAATTTTTAAATGTAAACATATGTCATATTATACATCATTTTAAAGCTCTAAGTAAGACAAACAATTTGGTGAAGACAGAACTCAATTATCTTTATTATTTTCAAAATGGCGGCAGTTTTTGTGAAAAATATTAGTATTTACGGAATACCCTTTATCTCGAGAACTACTAAAGGTTTTTTCGTTCTGTTTCAAAATTTTTATTAAATCTTTAAACAACCGTAATTTTTTAACGGATGGTCCTTTTTGAATGCGGTTTGCGGCATTCTTCTTTGCTTAAAAAGCTCTTTAAAATGATATAAAAAATGATAAAAATTAAAATGATAAAAATTGTTTGTATTCAAAGAAATTGGTATTTATTTGAATCTTTGAACAGCTGCCATTTTGTACTGGGTCAACCTTTTTTAGTGCGGTTTGCGGCGTTGTATTCTACAAAAATAGACCTTTAATTTGATGTGCATATCAACCTATGCTTACATTTAAGATTTTCTCCTGACTCCTGGCGGGCCGTCCCCCTGAGGAGGTAGCGGATCACTGGATATGTGTAAAGATAGATTTATATGCCTTATAACTTGATTCCAAGTTTTGTAGGTCTACGTTTTTTATTTTTCAAAATATTAAGCCGTACCCAGACTTTTCAATCACCCTGTATTTATATGTAGAGATTTGAATGTACTACAACATGTTTATAACATCTTTGGCCTAAAAAATCTTTACAAAATTTGTGTACTTGAATGTGTTGGAATTTTTTTTACGTAATCTCTAAATTTCTAGTCATTTATATTATAAACAGGTAATACATTTTTTTTACTCCCCACAATATGACATATTTTTATTCCTATGTTTATAACCTACAAGAATATATGTGTAATACTATTATCAATCATTACCTTACATGAGTTATCTCCGATTAAGTAATTATTGGTCTTGCGCGGGAGAAGTTGCGATATTTCGTATTGTCCTACATAACACATGTAAAAAATAATATTTTTCCCATGTGTTATACATTTCTATGAAGGGAATTGAATTCACCACAAAATGTATATAATGGTTTTTGCCTAAAAAATATACTACAGAAATGACAAAACTTTACTTTTGAAATTTCAATCGGAATTCTCTTATTTTTTATTTTTTTGAATTTTGCTAAAAAATAACCTGTCCAGATTCAATTTTTTTTATATATTCAGATTTTCCAGGGTTTTCTGAATAAAATGAGTATAGATATTGATAGGTTTACTCCATATTTGTAATTTATGCAGATTTTTAAAAAAAGGTCTGCAAAATCGCCAAAATGGGTTGGCCATTCCCCACTTCTAACATTGGCCACTGGTAGGGTTAAGTACCGAGTTTTCCATTTGGACCAGTTTTCCCCTTTGAAATCAAATTGTTCGGGTGAAGGGAGACTTAATGCTTACATTTTAGAAAATAAAAATCTTTATATATTTCATAAAACAATTAGAAACCCGCTGTCACCATGTGGCGTTACCGTGAAGCTATAAAAATAAAATTTAACAAGGAAAATACTTTATTAGTGAACTTAAACATAACAACTTGTTTATCAACAAACAAAAACTAAATCAAGATAAAATTACCACATGTTCTAAAACACATATGATTACAACACAGTTTTCGTTTGCAATTTTTTATTCTTGTTCCAAAACAACAAAGAAAGGAACTGGAGAAGTGTATTTAATATTTAGTAATGATCGGGTATGCTCCAAATGGATACAGGTTATTAGATGTTAAAATCAAGATCATAATAGCAAGAGATATCATTTTTGAAGAAAGTGGAATAAACAACAGAGAAGAGACACAGCCTGATAATATAATAAATGTAGGGGTAAATAATGAAGGAACATTTCCCGGAGAAGACAGAGAGAAGCTAGATAATCTGTGTGATCTAGAGTATGTGATCGTCAATAAGAGGTAGAGATATGTGAACTTTTGGGAAGACATCAGCTAAAACCTCCTAGTTGGTTGGACGACTACGAGACAACTATAATGGTTCTACTTCAAATTGGATATATTCTTGAAGATGGACAAAGAGCTATAAAGATGCGATACAGCATGATAAAGGGCGGAAATAAGCTATTAATAAAGAGTTAAATTCACTTAAGAATAAGACTTGTGATTTAGTGGAACCACCTGAAAATGTGAAGCTGATAGACTCAAACTAAATTTTTCAAGAGAAAACTGGAAGTGCAGATGGAGAAACAATAATAAAAATTGATAAATAATAAAAGTACAGTAATTTTAGTGCCCGCCTACAAACTTGTAGGTAGCCGGATCGATCCCGAGAAAAGTTAGTAGCTTTTTGAAGGGTTGTTTCTGAAGCCAGCTGCCATTGGCTGTTGGGCTATTAATTAACAGTCCTGTCTAAGGAACGTGCCAACCTTAGTCAGTAACAAGGCTACAAGTTCGCGCCCCTATCATCACGATCATCACACTCATCCTTCACTCATATTCAGGGTAACGTCCTCCATGAGGTACCTGTCTCACCAAAGAATGATAAAGAATGACAATAAAAAAGGCCCGTCTAGTTGCAAGAGGGTTTCTTCAAAATGATCCAACAGAGGAGATACATACTACCGTAGCTCGAATGGTGACAATTCGAACAATTTTATCAAATACTTTTATCAATTTTTTATATGAGAACTTGGCAATTAATTAACTTGATTTAACATCAGCATTTTTGAATGGAGACTTGAACTACATGTTTGCATGTTGGTCTACATGACATGTTGCCTCCTGAAGGTCTTAATGTTGATCACGAGAAGGTTTGTAGACTTAAAAAGGCTCTTTATGGACTGAAAGAAGCGCCTAAGTGTTGGTTCAGCAAGCTAAGTAATTTTCTCATCAGTGTTGGATTCTACAGATCTGTAGCAGATCCTTGCCTTTTACATCAAAGGTGGCAAATATATTTTGGTGTATGATGTATATTATATGCTTCTAGTAACAAAAATAAAATCTGAGATGGTTGAAATGAAAAGACTACTTATGAAAGATTTTGAAATGAATGATCTTACAAATGTTAAAGAAGGTCTGTAGTTCTTAGAAATCAAAATTGATTTTCATGAAAATGGCTTATTAAAGAGTGGACTAAAAAACTGGTAAACAAGTTTCAAAAGTTTATGCTCAGTTTCAATTCAACCAGAAGAGTGAGAAAGAAAACAAAAAGCTCCCTTACAGAGTACTTGTCGGTGGTTTAATATATGTTATACTTGGAACACACCCTGACTTGGGCTTAGTGATAATGTATTTCAGTAGTTTTCAGAATTAATTTGATGATCAACATTGGAATTGCTTAAAATAAACAATAAAATATCTTAAAGGAATGATTCACCATCGTTTGCAGTTTTAATGTCAAATGTGGAGCCAATAACTGGATTTGTGGACTCTTGATTTCTCAGGTGATCCAAATGACCGGAAGAGTAAAAAGCGGATTTGTTTTCAAAGTTTTTGGGAATGGTGTTATGTGGCGATCAAGGAAACAAAGCCTTGTAGTACTTTCCAGCGCTGAAGCAGGAAACATAGCACTAGTTTTGTGTTCAGTTGAGTGTTTGTTTCTGATTTAACTTGTGACTTGGAACTCCTGTCAGAAGAGATCAATCCTGACTCCAGTAATCAATCGTGTAAAAAGATGGCAAGCACACTAGAAACTAAGTGTTTGAAGCATATTGATGTGAAGTATTTTTTTTAAGGAACTGGTAGCGGATGAAAGAATCAAGTTGGAATACATATCAACTGACATGCAGATTGCAGATATCTTTACAAACACTCTCTCAGCTAAAAGATCAAAAATTCTACAAAAGGAACTTGCAATATTCCAGAATTGAGGGGGGGGGGTGTTAATGGTGCAATTCTACTGTCTGCAAAATTTTTTTTGTAATCAAAAGATTTTTATAATGTTTACTTGTGAATAAGTTTATATTAAAAACAGCAGCCTGTGAATCTCATGGTGTAAAGAAAAAAGAAAGGTGTGTGCAGGGAAAGCTAATGTGACGTAGTTGGGCTCAAGCAAATAGTGCTACAACTTCTACAATACAAACCAGTTAGTACAACTCAATAAAAATATTTTGTAAGCCCTCTTAATTTTGCTTTCATACCGCTAGAGCCGGTAGTTTCGTGAACCCAACTACGTCATACCAGCTGACAGTGCACACCTTCCTTTTTTCTGTACAGCATGTATGAATCTATCTTTGGTTCAGTTAAATTTAATATATTTGTTTTTGATAACTTTTTACTACATTATTATCAACTGAAAATAAGGTTACATACCTTGTGGACTGTCATCAATTCTTTGTAGAAATAAATTCCTACTTAAGTTTCACAATCATGTACTTAAGTTTCACATTCTTGTCCTCATGCCGGCTGGTAATGTGTAAAGCTTATGTGTATTTTTAAATGTTTCAGTGTTTGTGTTTGATAATTTAATATTTTGACGACAAATGAGAACTTATTCTTGTATAGAAAGTCCTTGAAAATGGCACTTTGATGCCGAAACTTAAGGAGGAATTTATTTCTACAAAGAATTTATGACAGTCCACAAGGTATGTAACCTTATTTTCAGTTGATAAAATCAATTCAGGAGGCGAAAAAATCATGAATGCATTATTATATTATCCTACTGGTTATAAACATGGTGTATTTTTCAGATGGATAATCAGGAGTGAACTGTATTTAAAAAAAGATGATTTTTCTGCAGAAGATTAAGGCCAAACTACTGTCATGATTTTTTGATCGGGCCAAAGTACTGGTGATTTAAGATTCCTATTAATGGTTTGAAAGCTCTTTACCTAAAGATGTGCCTTTTCAGTGTTTCGAGTCAGAGGATGGACCCAAAATCCTTGAGAAAGCCCTCAAAGTATGGTTTTGGCCCATTTCCATTTCATTAAACAACAAATTTAAAAAAAGAATTGTGTATCAGCAGTGTATGAAACAACCACTCAAATACCTTTTTGGGCACAATAGGAAAATACGAGTGATGGCTCAAGTTCACTGTTGCCAAACAAAGGCCAATCTGGGTGAATAAGGAGGTATACAGGTGTGTCTGGCATGACTCATTTCTACATAGCTCTCATAAGGCTTCATGTGCAAATTGTTCCCCAAATACTTGGGCAAGTCAGATTCACCCTTGCCCGGAGATAGTGCCAAATTTAGTGCCAATTTAGGAAGCTTTTCAAGAACCTGACTCCAGCTTGGGACGATTCAAACGCCACAGTTCTGTGCTGTTCGAGTCAGTAAGTGTCCCTGCCTCCAGTATCATAATGTTGAGATCTGACTGCCCTGAACAAGTGAGTGTTTATACTTGCAGTACAGTGTAACCTCCAAGATATAGAGGCAGGACAATGTAAGGAAGCTAACTCCCTGAAGGCGCGGTCGAATTCAAATATAATAAAGATGAAATGCTTATTTTATTGTATAAGCATTTCAAATATTAAATAGCATGTATTTTAAATAATGAACTAAAAAATATTACATGTGTACTCAACCAATTTTTCCAGCTTGATTAAATTTATCAGAGATCCTTGACCAGGCCTCTTTGAGTCTGGATACAACTACAAAATACAGCAAATAATACACAACAAAACGCCTGAATGAAAAAGTCAGACAAACTTCTTAAACACTCGCTGCGAGTGTCCCAATATCGGGACATGCGCAGTGATTGCTAGGTGCGTGTGTGTCCCGATCTCGGGTACAATGTCAGTTGATACAAAAACAGCTGCGTGGCGGCAAGGGAACGCCCTGGAGCGTTGATTTTAGCTACCCCCCTCTACGGTAACCCCACCCACCTGTCGCACCCACTATTCCAGATTCCCGGCGTTGCTTAGTATTTTGCGGACTTTGAATTTCTCGGTTGTGTTTCCCACGTGTGTAGGCGGACTTTGAGTGCTTTTTTACTGACGTGCAGCATTGAATTTTGCTTTAGTGTGTTTGTTTGCAATCTGATGTGGCAGGTTTATCGCCAAGTGTGTCAATTGGTGACTTACAGGTTGAATAAAGTCGTGACAGTGACCTTAATTATCGTCCTCCAATTAACATCATACCTGACAGCGGAAGAGTACGGGTGGGTTGGAGGGGATGCAGGGTGTCTACCAAATTTCATATATGAAAATCCCGACTTTTTCCCGACTTTTCCCGACAAATTAAAAAAATTCCCGACCATAGGAAACATGACCATTGCCTCATATAACGAATATTGAGAACGATATTTGTAAATAAATACATTTAGACGGTTACAATTCAAGCGAAAGATCGCCGCAAGATGACTGCGATAAGCCCAATATATTTGCCAGCCGTAATGCGACCGAGATTTCCGGCTGCGGAAAGAACGAGCGATTTTCCGGCCGAGTTGTGACCAAGAGATTTTCCGGCCGTGGTATAAACGACCCAGATTTGACAGCCACGATGTGACAGAGAGATTTGCCGGCCGCAATACGACCCAATCATGTAACGGCTATGAAAAGAGTAAGCGACACAATACGATCAAGAACCAATCGGCCACCCGACCACTGAAAAACAAGCGAAAGTTTTTCGCCGCAATAAGTCCAAAAGATTTGCCAGCCATGTTGTAAACCACAATATCTCTAGCCTCGAAAAAAATAGCGATTTTCTTGTCGCAATACGACCGAGACATAACGGCCACTAAAAGAGCAGGGAACTCGTCTGCCGCGAATCGACGGAAAAATGTTCCATTCCTAAAACGAGTGAGCGACTTTCCGGCCGCAATATTCCCAAGGTCTAATGGCCGCGAAATGAGTAAGGTCCACGATGCGACAAGAGATTTACCTGCCGCAAATCAAGCGAAAGATTTCCGATCGCAACGAGACCGAAAACCTTGTCGGCTACGGTATAAATGATAGATATTCCGTCCGCAAAAAGATTGAGCGATTTTCTTATCGCAATACGACTGAAAGATGTGACGGCCACGAAAAGATCAAAAAATTTGTCTACCTCGAGACGACCGAAAAATGTTTTGGTCCAAAAATGAGTGAGCGATTTTCTGGCCGCAATACAACCGAGAGGTCTAACGCTCACGAAAAGAGGGATGAAGTCATCGGCCGAAATGTGACCAATGCCGGTAATGCTATTTCCGGCCGCAATAAAAGCAAAAGATGTGATGGACGCGAAAAGAGCACACGATTTTAAGCTAGCATTACTAACGAGAGATGTGTCGACCGCATAAAGAGCGAGAGACTTGTCGGCTGCGTAAAGAGCGAGAGACTTGTCGGCCGCGTAAAGAGTGAGACGTCGGCCGCGTAAAGAGCGAGAGACTTATCGGCCGCGTAAAGAGCGAGAGACTTGTCGGCCGCGTAAAGAGCGAGAGACTTGTCGGCTGCGTAAAGAGCGAGAGACTTGTCGACCGCGTAAAGAGCGAGAGACTTGTCGGCCGCGTAAAGAGCGAGAGACTTGTCGGCCGCGTAAAGAGCGAGATACATGTCGGCCGCGTAAAGAGCGAGGTTTGTCGGCCGCGTAATGAGGGAGACTTGTCGGCCGCGAAACGAGTGAGCGTTTTTATAGCTGTATTAGGACCGAGAAACTTGCGGCAGCGGAGTAAGCGACAGATTTTCTGGTCGTGCTATAGCTAAAAATTTGTCTGCCCCAATTCGTTCGGGAGATTTGCCGGCCGAGACGATGACAATAACGAAGAAAACGGCTATTTCGTTTTGTTTTGTAGCCAAATTCAAATTTCCCGACCAAAAGTCGAAATTCATTACTTTTTCCCAACTATTCCCGACCTTACAAAATCCCCGACATTTTCCCGAATTTTCCCGAATTCCCGACTGGTAGACACCTTGGGATGTAAATATTATAAATATAACTAGACCTATTTTATAATAATTGTTTTATAGAATTAGGAGTACGCTCCTATGTCGCATATAGTGAACGAAGTGCGGTAAATTAAATGAAGGCTATTAACTAAAAAATAAACATTTAAACGTATAATTAACTTCTCATTTATGGATTAAAACAATCTTCGGGGTATAAATATGATTTAGTTAAAATTTCATGAATTTTCATCAAATAATAAAAGAGGAGTTAGTTCACAAAGAGTGATTTTCAAGTCGAGTATAACTCACTCGTTTCGCTTCGTTCGAATACTAGTACGCTCCTATGTTGCGTATAGGTCGAACGAAGTGCGGTAAAATGAAATTAAGGTTAATAACTAAAAAATAAATATTTAAACATATAATTAACTACTCATTTATAGATTAAAACAATCTTCGGGGTATAAATAGGATGTAGTTCAAATTTCACGACTTTTCATCAAATAATAAAAGAGGGGTTAGTTCACAAAGAGTGATCTTCAAGTCGAGTATAACTCACTTCGTTCGAAAAATAACAATAGAATGATCTGTGAAAGTGACATAGACAAAAAACATGCCAAAAACTACGTCAAGTCATTCCTGAGTGCTGTTGTCCCGATCTCGGGACATGAAGTTTTTACGTCACAGATGACGTCATAGGCCTAGTAGATTTTTTTGGACACCATTTTGCGACTACACAACCTCATAGGAAGTGATTCCATGAAAAAAATTTCAGCATGGCTGAAGGTTTAACAATTTTTTTGCTGCAGCAAATGTATTAATCTCAGTTACAAGTTTTAGTGAGGCGGAAAACATACCTGTCCATGCTAAGTTTTCCACCTCACTAAACTGAGTGTAGGGGTTTTTGTAACATAATTAAATGCTTACTTATTACTATACTTATTAGTGATACTTCATTACCAGCACATTTCAGCAGAATATCCAACCAGAGTTTTTGCAGTTTATCGCTATAGGAATCATCTTTTTGCTTGGCACGGACAATTTCAGCTGGTCCAGCTAAAGAAAATTTTTCCATTTCACGTCTTTCTGAAAGAAGAGGAAACATTGAAAATCAAAAGGTAAATCATGTAAGCTAAAGGTCAGGATAAAACTTTTACTTTGGAGCCTTTCGATGATCTGGGGCGTGTCCTGTATTCCAGCTACTTGGAGGTCACAAAATGTGGTTAGTTATAAGTGATGGCTTGCGGATGCGGTGTTGCCTAGTGGAGATTTATGTCCTCACTACATACTACATTCACTACAATACTACATTCATACAAAAAACCATTCTCATAATTAGACCAGTTCGTAATTGGAACATAATTGATTTGGATCCCATGTTAACTATTGATTAACAGTCCTAAGAACATGTCAGCCTTAGTAAGTACCGTAACAAGACTACGAGATCATGCCACAGTATCCTTCACTCATCTCTCATTCATACTTGTTTTTTACTTTCTCCCCCTATACATAGTATATGGAGAAAGTATTGTTTTCGTCAAAATTTTCGAATGTGAGTTTTTGGTGGATATATATTCGTTTTAGTGCTCCCTGAATCCAAAAAAGTGGTTTTCGGCAGTGTGTGTGTGTGTGTGCGCGTGCGTGCGTGTGTGCGTGTGTGCGTGTGCGTGCGTGTGTGCGTGTGTGTGCATGCGTGTGTGCCTACGTGTGCATGTGTGGGTGTGTGTGCTCTTGTAAATGTGTCGGACCGAGATCCAGAACATGGTTACACACGCACACGGTGAGATCCGTTTGCGCCGCAAGATCCGGGGGGTCGAATCTCGTTCCGCCAAAGCCTCTAATTGGTCATCCTGAGGTTGTAAGGATCACGGAAATAGCCGAATCACCTCGAAAAAATTCAAAGGTGGTCGGATCTCACTTAGCTTGATTTTTCCATAATGTGCGTGTGTATGTAGTTCTGAAAACTGGCACCACGTCGCGCTAGCATCGACTATGCACACCGGTCATACACACTCAGACGAGTCAGACGGTCATACTGAGATCCACTTCAAAATTCACCGATAAAGAACGATCTGTAATCCTGCTTCGCGGGACGTGGGGCGATGCAACGCAGCGCCTACTGTACCTTTTAAAGGAGTTGGTCATCATCCTTTATGCCAGTTTAGGATGATTTGCAGCAAGTGCCAAACTAAGTTTGGCATGAGATCGTTATATCTGATACACGTTGTAAATTGTCCTGAGAATTTCAGCCGCACAAAAGGCTGCATGATCATTGTTATTAGACTTCTAGTTTTACTTTAGTTGTACTGTAAGTTAAGAAGTTCTTAGCATTACTGTAATAAGGAGCCTGGATTGTCAATATTTTATTTGTAAATATGTTTTGATTTCAACGATATGAGCAAATGTTTGTTAATGGAATCTTCAATTAAAAGAAGATTTCCAGGAAGAGAGAGCGTACTCCTAGTTACTTGTAATAAATAACTACAAATTAAAAATTACTAGTAGTAATGTAACATATTACTAGGAATTTGGAATACATTCCAAATAGGCATTTGAACCCTGGGTCCTATGTTTGGATACATGTTTTAGTTTAGGAACTGGATTCAATACACCTAACCAGCAGCCTATTTAAGTTTCATGCAAATCGGTCAATAAACAAAACTTATTAATTTTTAGAAAGGATCTTTGGTTTCCATTCAATTTTGTTTTACGACTAGGAATCAAAATAGCCCTGTGAAGAAGTTTCCTCGAGCACTAAGTTTTTACAAGGTTGGTAAGGGTTATTTAGTGAAAACATCCGGATTGCCTGTCACTTCAATACTCCTGTCGGAGACTCTCTGGCAGCGACGGCCCTGAGGAAGCCCGAAGGATCTTCGTCTGCTCATTAATGCTCCGCACTGGGAGTACGGCCTGGCTCAGAGACGGATCTACCGGCGTTCGCCCCCCCCCCCCCCCCCGGCATTAAACACAAGAACTCTATCATATTGTAATGCTTCTTTGATGTGATATCAATTATCTCGTGGAACTGTAAGACCGGACAACAAGGCAACAAAAAAAATATCTAACTGCGAAACAGCTTTTCTCCAAACTATGAGGTATGAGGTAGTATTTGTGGATAATATGTACACGAAATACCATTGGCGTAATTCGAGGAAGTGTGAAAGGGGGCACTCGGAAAAATGTAATATTTTTTAATCATTGTTAGGGGAATCGATACTGGTGATCGACCGAAACAAATAGCTGTCTTCGTTGTTGTTATCGTTGTCGCGGCCGGCAAATCTTTCGATCGATTGTAACAAACAAATAAATGTGGTAACGTCGCGGCCGGAAAATCTATATATTAAAAAAATTTGGTTTTTCTTTTCCGAGTCTGTTTGGATCTTCTACTCAACCAATTTTCATAATTGAGGTCTTAAATTAAAGGTATGCACGCGCAGATTTGCCATCAAGCATCCGCATTCATTTATCTGCCGTATTACTCGAGTTATTCACAAACGCAACTTCCTCCCTGTACATTTCTTATGGGAGTTAAATATGGTTTTCCTTTTCCGAGTTCGTTTGGCTCTTCTACTCAACCGATTTTCATAATTAAGGTCTTAAATTAAAGGTATGCACGCTCAGATTTGCCATCAACTATCTGCATTCATTTATCTACTGTATTACTCGACCAAAAAACACAAATTTGATAATTTCCCGGATTTTGAATTCAATTCGTTCTTAACAAATAGGATACAATATGTCAAATTTAATGAAACATATTCAGGACCACTACATGTGGATTATGGAGTACCACAAGGATCCTCTTTAGGACCTCTCCTTTTTAACATATATATAAATGATCTACCAACCAACATCTCAAAAAATGATGCAGAAATTCTTGTATTTGCTGATGATGTTGGCATTAAAATATCTTCAAATAATTTAGAAAACATTACAGCAAAATTAAATAAAGTCAATGAACAAATACAAGATTGGTGTAATGCAAATAGGCTACAATTAAATATGAACAAGACCCAAGATATTCAGATTAAGTATTCAAACAAATCAAAAATAAATCATCATTCAAAGCCTTTAAAATTCTTAGGAATTATTTTGGATTATAAATTAACATGGGTAGATCATATCATAAAAAACTGAACAAAGGAATATATTGTCTGAAGAGATTAAAGTTCAATGTGAGCAAAGAGGTTTTAATTCAAATTTACTATGCTTATATTCACTCAATATTAAGTTATGGCACATTAATATGGGGGCATTCAAAATATGATGCAAAACAAATATTCAAGATACCAAAAAAGCAATCAGAATTATTAGTGGAGTAACATCAAGGACACACTGTAAACCTCTCTTCACCAAACTAAGCATAATGTCACTACCATCGATTTACGCCTTACAATCATTACTATATACAAGAAAAAATTACAGTTTGTATGAAGAAAATAACACTACACATGACCATGGGACAAGAAATATGGATAAATTGAAGTTACAACGAACAAGATACACTAAAACACAAAGAGCATTTACATACACAAATATACAATAAGCTACCATCAAATATAAAAAAATTACGTGATGACAAATTTAAAAGGTACATAAAGACATTCCTAACAAATCATTGTATTTGTGAAACAAATTAATTTTTTAAGCTAAAATTTTGATAATGTTATAATATATATATATGAATAATGAATATTTTGTAAAACATTGTAATGCACCAAATGGTGCCATATACAATAAAGAATTATTATTATTATTATTATTATTATTATTATTATTATTATTATTATTATTTCCCGTGTTGGGCCGGGACAGAATGTCCAACAGTATCCCCTGCTTGTCGTAAGAGCCGACTAAAAGGGGAGGGGGACGCAATGGTCCTTTTTCGCGTCTCCTTTTCACAACTGCATTCTCCGTTTCATTTCAATAGCCCGGTTGTTTTTTCTAAATCATTCCGGCCTACTTGCCGGGGTGACTCTGGGTTCTTTAGCCTCCACTGCGCTGGGGGTCTAGAACGAGCAGAGGGTACAGCTTAAAAACTGGGTTCTGCACCTCCCAGGCTGCCGGATAGTACAGGGGCCCGGGTCAGCCCAGCCAGCTGACCTGGCTGCCCTATCAGCCGGCGAAAATCCCCTTGGCCGTGGTGGTGCCGGTTGGCGACCGGATAGGGCCCTGCTGCGGTCACGGGGGGGCTCTGCCGAGGCCACTGCTCGTCTGGGACCGCCGGTGTTTTGGGGGCGGTCGAACACGGATATAGTTGCTCTGGCGACGGGTCGGTTTTGACATTCACATTGGGGCACTGTTTTGGGGGGTAACAAACGCCCAGTCTTGGGGGCTAATCCAGACATTATGAGCGGTTCACAAGAAAAAACTATTCAAAAGGTGCAAGAACCTTCCCGGGGTACCCTAACCCCAAAAACGAACCAGAGGGATCAATTTCCTCGCCTACCCTCTCAAAGTGGGGACGTCGAGGTAGAAGACCCCTTTGGCCGGAAGCCTCGTGTCGCGAGGTCGCCACAAGGCCGAGCGACACCAACTGCCTCGGTGACAAGAACACCGGTGCTCACCGAGCAAGCATCTTCCGGCGGCGTTGAGTCGATGCACACCGACCCGTCCCCCTTCCAGGCGGTGATTGCACTTGCCAGGCAGCAGGAGGAGGAGCACCTTCAAAAGTGCTTCGCCACCCTCGCTGTCATGAAGGCCGCGACAGGCAGGCAGAAGAACATCAGCAGGGATGTGCAGGAAGGCATAGTCCAGTTGGAGACTAGCCTTAACCACATCCTTCAGCTGAGGAAATCTTGGCAGTCGTGCGAGTCGGTGACTGCTTCGACGCAGACGACCCCATCACTGCGCGTTAAGGCTCAGCCGGCCGGTGGGAAACGGGCTGCTTCCAGCCCCGCCCAACCGGAGGCTGAGAAGAAACCCAGAGGTGACGGTCCAGGGGAGACATCGGACCCCGAGAAATGGACCGACGTCGTTAAGAGGAAGGGGAAGAAGAAGAAAGTCCCACCCCAGCAGCCTGGAAGCCAGCCCGGCCCTCAGGACAACAAGAAGGCGCCGAAGAAGAGGTCACGTAGGACGCGGCCAGACGCCCTTCTCATCAAGCCGTCGGAGGGGAAATCCTACGCCGACGTGCTGGGCGAGATTCGCAGCAAAGCGAAGCCCGATGAGAAGGGCGCCGTTATCAAGGCCATGAGGAAGACCCGAGCCGGCGATCTTCTGGTCGAACTCGGGGACGCCTCCGAAAGCAAGTCCGCCTTCAGCGAAGACCTGAAGAACATCTTGGGGGCGAACGCGACTGTCAGCGTTCTCGAGCCCAAGTCGACGCTGGAGGTGAGGGACCTCGACGAGCTGACGACCGAGGCGGAGGTGACTGCAGCTGTCAAATCCGCTATCGGCGAAAACGTCGAGGTGAAGACTTTCGTCTCGAAGGCGAATGCTCGAGGCCAGAAGGTGGCGATCCTTACGCTGGGAGCCAGAGCAGCTGCGAAGCTCCTGGAGAAGGGCCACCTGAAGATCTGGTACGTGAGCTGTCGGGTACGCGAGAAGCTCGTGGCCTCCAGATGTTTTAAATGTCTGGGGTTCGGTCACGTCGCTAATCGCTGCTCTGGACCCGATAGAAGCAAGCTCTGCTTCAAGTGCGGCGGCCAGGACCACAGGGCCAGCGCGTGCAACGCAGCGTTGTCCTGTGTCCTGTGTACAGAAGCCGGCTTGAAGGGCGACCAGGTCAAGCATTCCGCTGGGTCTGGTCGTTGCGGGCAGTACAGGCGGGCCATCCAGGAGCTTCGCCAGAACCAACAGAAATGATCAGTGTTCTGCAACTTAATATGCAGAGGAGCAGGACAGCAAATGACTTGCTGTTCCAATTCGCCACGGAGCAGGGTGCTGACCTACTGCTTCTCAGTGAGCAGTACCAGAACCGACGCTCTGCGCAGTGGTTCTCGGACCCCTCCGGCACTGCGGCGATTTGGATCTTGGACCTCGGGAAGGTGCCTGTTCTCGATTCCGGATCGGGCAACGGCTTCGTTTGGGTGAGGAGCAGGGGTTTCACCGTCTTCTCCTGTTACCTCACGCCTAACCAACCGATCGCAGACTACCGCCACATGGTCGATTCCATCGAGGATAAGATCATGAACACCTCTGGCGGGGTCATAGTCGGTGGCGATTTTAACGCCAAAGCCGTGGAATGGGGTTCCCCGCGGACCGACACTCGAGGACGTTACGTCCTCGAGTCGGCTGCAAGGTCGGGCCTCTGTATCCTCAACACGGGCGGCATTTCCACCTTTCGCCGTCCGGGGTGCAGAGAGACGATCCCTGACATATCTCTTGCCTCTGAAGGGATTGCCCAGCGGATCTCCGACTGGCGTGTCAGCGAGGACTACTCCTCCAGCGACCATCAGGCGATCCTTTTCAAGGTCCTTCCCGAGGGCGCGCGCTTGCGCGCTGAACCTGCTCCTCTGGCTCGACGCTGGAACACCAGTCGTCTGAGCAAAGACACTTTTAAAGAAGTAATTAAGGACCAGAGCATTGTGAATTTCACAAGTGCCGAAGATCTGGCAGCATCGACGATGCGACTCATCGCGACCGCATGTGAGCAGTCGATGCCCGGAGTTTCCCGCCGCCACAGGAAGAAGCCGGTTTACTGGTGGACGCCTGAAATCGCGGAACTCCGGAGGAGATGCCTTGGTCTCCGACGAGCTGCGCAGCGAGCCAGGAACCGCCCTGATGCAAATGCCAGATCGGCTGAGCACAGAGCGGCCCGCCGAGAGCTCCGCGGTGTCATCAACCGGAGTAAAGTCAGGTGCTGGAAACAGCTGTGTCAGGATATCGACAACGACCCCTGGGGGACGGGCTACAAACTTGTAACCCAGAAGCTAGGGGCTCGCTCACCACCTGCGGTCATGGAACCACAAGCCATGGCCGCCGTCGTCGACACACTGTTTCCCAGCCACCCAGTTCGGCCAGTCAGGGAATTCGGAGAGGTAGGCGCCTTCCCAGCTTTCCGGGAAGAGGAACTCACCGCCGCCGTCCGATCCCTACGACCCAGAAGAGCGCCCGGTCCCGATGGCATTCCGGCGGAGGTGCTCAAGCTCGCTGCGGAGGTGAATCCAAGACTTCTGCTCGACATGTTCAACGCGTGTCTGGCGGAAGGCGTTTTCTTTTCGTCGTGGAAGGTTGCCCGCCTTGTCCTTATCCCGAAGGCGAAGAGCACACCGGGGACCCCTTCTTCTTTCCGACCCCTGTGTATGCTCGACACGGCCGGGAAAGTGCTTGAGAAGCTCCTGCGCGTCAGGCTGACCGAGGCCATCGTCTCTGCGGGGGACTTGTCCCCGCAGCAGTACGGCTTCAGATCCGGTCGCTCTACCATCGACGCTATTCAGGAGGTAGTTGAGGCAGTGCGGAGGGCGGAGGACCACAACCACTGGTCGCGCCGCGTGGTCCTTCTTGTCACGCTCGACGTGAAGAACGCTTTTAACTCCGCCAGGTGGAGCGATATGCTGTGGGCGCTTGAGCATACGTTCCAAGTTCCCTCCTACCTCCTGCGTATGATAGAAGCGTATCTGTCAGACCGCGTTCTGTTGTACGACACGACCGAAGGTCAGCGGCGCATTCCCATCACTTCCGGGGCTGCGCAGGGGTCCATTCTCGGACCAGATCTCTGGAACGTGTCCTACGATAGCTTGCTGAGGCTAGACATGCCCGATGAGACCCGCCTCGTTGGCTATGCTGACGACGTCGCTGCCTTGATCGCTGCGAGGAACGTCGAGCAGGCAAAACTGAGGCTCAGCGTAGTAATGGCCAAGGTCAACGGGTGGATGCGAGATCACGGCTTGTCCCTGGCTACCAGTAAGACGGAGATCGTCGTCCTCACCAAAAAGAGGATAAACACCGTGTTCCCGGTGCAGATAGGTGACGTCACACTCGAGACTAAGCCTGCTGCAAAGTACCTGGGAGTCATGGTCGACAGCAGACTGTCTTTCGGCGAGCAGATCCAGCGCGCCGCCGACAAAGCCGCTAAGGGTGTCGCTGCCCTTGGTAGGCTTATGCCCAATGTCGGCGGTCCTCGTTCCTGCAAGCGCCGTCTGCTCATGACTGCCGTCCAGTCAGTCTTGCTGTACGGGGCGGAGGCATGGGCTCACGCACTCGAGAAGCGAGTCTTCCGAGACCGGCTTGCCCGAGTCCAGCGTCGAGGAGCTCTGCGGGTCGCTTCGGCCTACCGCACAGTCTCCGAGCCTGCTGTGATGGTGATCGCCGGAGTCATCCCCGTCCTCTTCCTCGCGAGGGAGAGGCAGGCGATTTACCGGAGGAGGCCTGAAGTGGGCCGGGAAACAGCTGCCAGGGAAGAGCGCGATCGCAGCTTCGACTCCTGGCAGCGCGACTGGGAAGCCGAGCTGAGGGGACGTTGGACCTTCCAGCTCATACCATCCGTCCGACCATGGGTGGAGCGGCAGCACGGCGAGGTCGATTACTACGTGACCCAGTTTCTTTCTGGACACGGGTACTTCCGAGCCTATCTGCACCGGATGGGCAAAGTCGCCAGCCCGGACTGTCTGTATTGCCCCGGCATCCCAGACACGTCCGAGCACACCTTTTTTCAGTGCGACCGTTGGCACGTCCGCCGAGCCTCGCTTTCATCTGAGATCGGCGTGGTCGTCAGCCCAAACAACATCGTCGGAGCTATGCTCCAGGGAGAGGGCAACTGGAACTGTGTCCAGCACTACGTCCAGGCCATTCTTCGGGCGAAAAAGGTCGACCTCGATCGGCCTTAATCCTCAGCATTTCCCCACGGAGGTTGCCCTAGCGGCGTAATATCAAAGGCCTAGCCCGAAGTAATGTGTGAAACAGTTCCAGGCTAGTGTCCTCGGTGCCGAGGGAGGTGGTTTAGTCGGTAGTTCACGGGACATCGAGCTCGTGGGAGTCCGACACTACTGAGGGGACAACGAGCCCCTCAGTGTGCGTAAACGCATTCCACCTCCTACCCAAAAAAAAAAAAAAAAAAAAAAAAAAAAAAAAAATTATTATTATTATTATTATTATTATTATTATTATTATTATTATTAGAGGATAAACACCGTGTTCCCGGTGCAGATAGGTGACGTCACACTCGAGACTAAGCCTGCTGCAAAGTACCTGGGAGTCATGGTCGACAGCAGACTGTCTTTCGGCGAGCAGATCCAGCGCGCCGCCGACAAAGCCGCTAAGGGTGTCGCTGCCCTTGGTAGGCTTATGCCCAATGTCGGCGGTCCTCGTTCCTGCAAGCGCCGTCTGCTCATGACTGCCGTCCAGTCAGTCTTGCTGTACGGGGCGGAGGTATGGGCTCACGCACTCGAGAAGCGAGTCTTCCGAGACCGGCTTGCCCGAGTCCGGTGCCGAGGAGCTCTACGGGTCGCTTCGGCCTACCGCACAGTCTCCGAGCCTGCTGTGATGGTGATCGCCGGAGTCATCCCCGTCCTCTTCCTCGCGAGGGAGAGGCAGGCAATTTACCGGAGGAGGCCTGAAGTGGGCCGGGAAACAGCTGCCAGGGAAGAGCGCGATCGCAGCTTCGACTCCTGGCAGCGCGACTGGGAAGCCGAGCCGAGGGGACGATGGACCTTCCAGCTCATACCTTCCGTCCGACCATGGGTGGAGCGGCAGCACGGCGAGGTCGATTACTACGTGACCCAGTTTCTTTCTGGACACGGGTACTTCCGAGCCTATCTGCACCGGATGGGCAAAGTCGCCAGCCGGGACTGTCTGTATTGCCCCGGCATCCCAGATACGTCCGAGCACACCTTCTTTCAGAGCGACCGTTGGCACGTCCGCCGAGCCTCGCTTTCATCTGAGATCGGCATGATCGTCAGCCCAAACAACATCGTTGGAGCTATGCTCCAGGGAGAGGGCAACTGGAACTGTGTCAAGCACTACGTCCAGGCCATTCTTCGGGCGAAAAAGGTTGACCTCGATCGGCCTTAATCCTCAGCATTTCCCCACGGAGGTTGCCCTAGCGGCGTAATATCAAAGGCCTAGCCCGAAGTAATGTGTGAAACAGTTCCAGGCTAGTGTCCTCGGTGCCGAGGGAGGTGGTTTAGTCGGTAGTTCACGGGACATCGAGCTCGTGGGAGTCCGACACTACTGAGGGGACAACGAGCCCCTCAGTGTGCGTAAACGCATTCCACCTCCTACCCAAAAAAAAAAAAAAAAAATTATTATTATTATTAAAGATATATTTCCCCAATTCTAATTACGTAATTCTATATGTTTTGACCTAAGAACCTTCAGTGAAATACCAGCTTTCATTTCAGCTATTGATTATTAAGATCGGACGTACCTGAAGCACGCTGCTGAATTCCGAACAATACAAACAAATTTTGTTTTTCTTTCCCGAGTCTGTTTGGCTCTTCTACTCAAC
The DNA here is from genome assembly GCA_035578135.1 of Flexamia atlantica. Lineage (NCBI taxonomy): Eukaryota > Metazoa > Arthropoda > Insecta > Hemiptera > Cicadellidae > Flexamia > Flexamia atlantica. The sequence continues at coordinate 160,035,242 of JAQJVK010000001.1, forward strand.
CGATTTTCATAACTGAGGTCTTAAATTAAATGTATATATGCACCCACATATTTGCCATGAAGCATCACCATTCATTAATCTACTGTATTACTCAACCAAAAAACATAAATTTGATTATTCCCCGAATTTTGAATTCAATTGAAGATATATTTCCCCAGTTCTAATTACGTAAGCTTAATTCTACTTATGTTTTAGACTAAGAACCTTCAGTGAAATACCAGCTTTCATTTGAGCTATTGATTATTATGATCGGATGTATCGGAAGCACTCTGCTGAATTCCGAACATTACAAATCTTATATATATAATAAATTAGGTTTTTCTTTTCTGAGTCTGTTTATGGTCTGATCTTACTGAAATTTGGTACAGACGTGTAAAGTGGCAATCAATCGGATGAATTCGTGAACCAGCCCGATCGGACCACCGGAAGGAGAGGTAAAGGGGGATAAACCCCCCCTGAAAGTGTTTTTTTTAATTGTTTACATAGAAAAACAAAAGTTATTCAATTTTTGTTGGCATCATTGAATTCAGCTCAAAAAAATAAACAATTTTGAATTTTGAATCACTGGTCTATGTCCATTAGTTACCAATATATTGAAAGTGGTAAACACAGTACGTTGTCCCAATGTTTACCTTTATGGGAAATAAGTAAAATTCTATATATCTTACTCATTTCTCAACATACCTTGATAAAACTTGGTTTGTGGCTTCATCTCGATGAGATGTACTGTATAATAGTCTAAAATCCCCGATATTTCCATTTCAGTGACAGCAAACCTGCATACTCATTCCCCATATTATTCTTTTAGAGCTTACAAAAACATCTCAAATCTCGCTATGTTGGCTTGAACTATGCTCTTTTGCATGAAATTCGCTGAGTATGCAGGTCTGCAACGGGGGTATTTTAGCATGGTACATAGTTAGTTTGAAAAGTCATATGTGCCGAGCTGACATGTCGCTGTCCCGAAAACTTAAGTACAGAATATCTCAATAAATTCCTACTTTTTTCCTTCGTGGAACAAATTTTTACCAATTTGGTAATAAATCGTTGTGTAATTGGTTTTCTGAAATTCCAACATAACTGGGCCCAGCTACGTGCAACTCTTTTCAACTTAGGCAAGTGTCGGGCAAGTCACGTAGAAGTTGTGAAGCTGCATTGCATGTGATATTAATTTTGTAAATGAAGAATTATTTGATTTGAGTTGATTTTGTGTCTTGGCACCAAAATTTACTGCTGCGGAGCAGCGTGGGTCCTCTAGTCGTCGTTTTTAAAATCGCAACCAGCAAATCTCTTGATCGTATTGCTCCTGAAAATTGTTTCTGACGTTCGTTTCACGACAAATCAATCAGTAGGTCGGACAAAAAATATTTTTCGCATCGCAGCCTTTTCCTGACCGTAAAATTTCTCGGTCAAAAAAAGAATGCGATGCAAAGCAAATCGTCCCGAGGCCGTCACATTTATTAGCCATACCTTGGCCAGAAAATCTGTTGTTTATATATCGTCTGGCAGGCACATTTCTCGGTCGTTTCGCGGCCGACAAGCCTCTAGCTCTTTTCGAGGTTGTCATATCTATTGGCCACTTAGCGGCCGGAAAATCTGTCGTTTCTACCGCCGTTGGCAAATCTCTCAGTCGCATTGCAGCTGGAAACCCGCTTGATCTTTTAGTGGACGTTACATCTTTTGGTTGCATCGCGGCTAACAAAATCGTGGTCGTTCATACCGCGGCTGGAAATTCTATGTACATATGACATATTGCGGCCGAAAATTCTCTCAATGTTTTCGGGCCAGCAAATCTTATTTAAGCATATATAGCGCCCATTAATTTCTCAGTCGCATTGCAGCTATCAAATGATATTGTTTTCAAAAGATTGTGCCCAAGTATTGGTTTAAGTCATATACAACATTGCCGATTTCATCGGTCGGAATTATTTTAATAGTTGGGAAATATTAGAAAAAGTCGGAAATATCATTATGTGAAATCTGGTAGACACCTTGCTTTGGTTTTAGAGTGGCTGGCAAAACTGTCGTTCATAACATGACAATCACAGCTCTTGGCTAGGCTACATCGTGTGGCCTGCAAACCTCCGAAGGGTTGCATGCAGCAAACAAAACGTATGGTCGTATATATAGTACCGTGAAATCTGTCTGTTGTATAGTGGCTGACAAACTTATCGGTTGTACTCGTATTTTATGAGGACAATCTCGGCCGTATTTTGTGACAAGTAGGGCCTACCTTGATTCTTTGCAGCCGACAAATTTTGGTTTATCACAAAACAAATCTTTAGGATTTGCAGCGATTGGAAAATTTCACGTGAACATTTCGCGGTAATAAAATTTTACGTATTATCGTGGCAGGTAATCTCGGTTGTATCATGGTGGATGTACTCCGCAGTTGTCGATTTTTGTTGGTGTTATCGCAACCGCGATAAATGTCTCTGATGTATCGCTGTCGGCAATTCTCACAGACATTCGCGGCTGTCATTTGGCGAAGCTTTCTAAACAAAACTGCGTCTCACAGATTTTTAAAAGGGGGGAATCGACATTCAGCTGTAGAGTGGAGATCTGAAAATCTTGCCTCCCCAATCAGAATACGAAATTGCGACCATACGAAATACCTTTAGTAGTTTGACTGACAAATGACTGACAAATGACTGACTGACAAATGACTGACTGACAAATGACTGACTGACAAATGACTAATTAAAGTTTTCACTTTTTTATTCACCGGAGCCAGCCAGTAGGGAGCGCCACTGGCGTCCCCTACCGGCAGGCGCCCGGGGTAGGTGTCTCCGCTGCCCCCCCCCCCCCTAGATCCGTCACTGGCCTGGCTGCGTGCTCGCTCGGACGTTAGCTGCGACGGTCTAGACGGGCAGCGACCTGCCCTGACTACAACTAACCGGCTGTAACATACAGATACCGAGATACCAATTAATATACCAAAACATACATTGTATGGGGAAAACCATCCCCTCTCCACCAACTATAGGACTAATGGCTGGGGGCTCAGCAAGCTCGTCCAGCGTACCGGGGGCTCAACACGCACGTCCGGCCTTCCGTGGGCTCAACACGCCCGTCCAACGGTGCTGGGGGTTCAACGCACCCATCCAGCTTAGCGGGGGCCCAACACGTCCGTTCGGTCTTCCGCGGGCTCAACACGCCCGTCCAGCGCACCGGGGGCTCCACACGCCCCTCCGGTCTTCTGCGGGCTCAACACGCCCATGCGGGGTGCTCAGGGCTCAACACGCCCGTCCAGCGCACCGGAAGCTCCACACGCCCCTCCGGTCTTCCGCGGGCTCAACACGCCCATACAGGATGTCGGGGGCTCAACACGCCCGTCCAGCGGTGCTGGGGGCTCAACGCACCCATCCAGCTTAGCGGGGGCCCAACACGTCCGTTCGGTCTTCCGCGGGCTCAACACACCCGTCCAGCGCACCGGGGGCTCCACACACCCCTCCGGTCTTCCGCGGGCTCAGCACGCCCATGCAGGATGTCGGGGGCTCAGCATGCCCGTCCGACGGTTCTGGGGGCTCAACACGCCCATCTGGTGAGTCGAGCCCCTAGGGCCCAACTGCCCTCCTGGTCCCAAAAGTCCGCTTTATATGCCTGCTGCCATTGGGCACCATGGTGCTCCGTTCTCCCCTCCAGTGAGCACCATGAGGTACTTGGGTGCCGGGGTGCTCGGGTACCGTAGGCTGTTCGGGTACCATAGGGTGTTCGGGTACCATAGGGTGCTCGGGTACCATAGGGTGTTCGCCGCGGGTATACCTTAGGGTGTTCGGGTACCGTGGCGCTCGGGTACCGTGAGTTGTTCGGGTAACCTGGGACGCTCAGGTATCATTGAGTGCTCGGGTACCATGGGGCGCTCTGGGTTCCCCCTCCTGTGTACTAATTTTTCCCCCCCCTCCTGTGTGTTGTGTACTTTTTTATGACTTTTACCTGATTACACCCTCGAACTTAGTTGAGTTATACTTAGTAAAGATAGTTAAGTTATACCTTAAGAAGGATACCCTTAGTCTTGGTTGCAGAGGAAATCCCCTGGGGTGCCAAATCACTTCATTACAGCCGATTGAAAATTGTTAACTGTTTACATTAATTTCAAGTTTCATATAAATCAGATTATAAAAAAAACCAAATAGAGATTTGAACCCTGGACCGTTTACGATACTTTTTGAATTTAGGTATCAAAATTGACAGGCATATTACAAAATATTTTTTAATTTTAAGTTTCATGCAAATTGGATAGTAAACACAAAAGTTTTAATTTTTGGTCAAAAGGATTCAAACCCCAGACCCTCAATAATGATAGAAGAAAAAAACTATTTCAATTCGTGTCAGGGGTGTTATATCTAGTTGTGTACCAAATTTAAACTCTGAACTTCAACTTATTTTAATTTAATTGATTTTTTAAATTTGTGTTCAACTTCACATAAGTTTGATAAGGGAAATTCTGTGGCGTACTAAGATTGTCACTCTGAATTTATTACATATTCAGAAATACTGATGCTGATTTAAATTATCATTTACAATAATCAGAACTGAATAACAGAAAAATTTTGTAGTGGACCTCAAAGTGACCGCACGTTGTTTCGTCGAGTGTATCAACGCAGAACTATAGAATAGAAGGGCTGCGCCAGTCGTTTGATCTCAGCTAAAAGCCGACATTGCCCAAAATCCCCTCCCTTACCCCCGTAGTGAAGGGGCCGCGGCAGTGCACAGCTGTTGGCGGCTGCTACTTGTCTGACTGATACGCGTGGCTTTTCTATCGCCGGTTTTCATGTCCAGAAGTGACATATTTGGGTGGAACCTTATATATTTATAATCTATATGAATTGACGAATCTTATAGTGTAAATATGTTCCAGACAAGACTTATGAATAATTTTTTACAACGAATAACTTAGCGTATTGTCATAATTGTGACTTGAAAAAGTTAGTCAGCTACTACTTTTGTTATTTTTTGGTCAGGTACGTTTCGTCTGCACAAAAGTTGTAGCTAATGAAATGAACTTTACACTTTGTGTTTAAACTTTTTTTCTAGCACGTCTAGTTTTCCAGAAACTCAGGTTGAACAGACCCCGGGGAGCGCACTGATGAATGAAGCGCGCGAAAAACCCGGGCGGGCGCGTCTAAACTCGAGCTACTGCTCCTCTGTTTCCACTTTGGGCATTTATCCCAAAGATGGGATATGGGACAATACTTGCAGAAATGAGGGATAAATTGGGATTTTTTTCGTGGGATATTATTTTACGTAAATTGGACACACTATACTGCTCGTGCACGCTGTTTCGCGCGCCTAAACTCTTGTAAACATTTGTCGTTCGTGTCGACAGAAGTGTAATATTTGCCTATTTAGGTTTAGTTTATTTGATAAGCAGTTATTAGTTTAAAATGTTTTTAAATAATGGTGGCCTGTAGTGTAGCTTCTTGCAGAAACGACTCCCGTGTTTCCGCAGAACCCGTCAGTGAGAAGTGCGTGGGTAATTAAGGGGGCGGTCTACCTTGACAGAAAAATCTGCGTCACAGAGCGAAATAACATTGTAAAGATAAGGCTAAAGCGCGCTGAAGTACGCTTGCAGACGTTTCGTATCTGGACGACAAAAGCTTTATTTTTTAATATTTAATAAAAATGAGAGTGGGTTCACGTTCTTCAGAATATTTTATAGGTCTCTACACTTTTTATTTTTTTATATAGCGTTTCTGTCGTTAGTTATGAGACATTAAAATCTAACAAAAAACTACCTTTTTTGAAAGATTTACACAATTCCTGGAAATAAACGGGGATAAAATCAAAAATTCTAAAACTTTAGCAACCTACAAAAACATATCCTTTTTAAAATGACACCAAAATATTGGAAATAATATGAAAATCCAGCGATCAATGAATAAGATGCAAAACTCTGTTTTAGCGCTCGGAACTTGAGGTAGACCGCCCCCTTAAATGTAAAAGACAAGATAGTTTTAATGTAAAAAACGGAAGAGTATGTAGCGATAATTTTACAGATAGTGACTACATCGATGATATAAGAAATAGAATTTTAGGTTTACCTCAAAAGAAAATTCTGAAGGAAGGTGCAGTTCCATCCATCAATTTGGGAAATAAAGTTGCTGAAGAGGTGTTAATTTAAGTAATGAGAGAAATTATAGATTAGATAAAAGATGTAGGGCCTATAACAAAATCAGCCTTAAGGCGGGTTTACACCAAAGTTGACAACCAAAAGTTGACAACTAAAAGTTGAAAACAAAAAGTTGACAACAAAAAGTTGACGACTACAAGTTGCTGCTCTCTAAAATAGAGCAACAAGTGGAAGATTTTTTTTAGTTGACAACTAAATGTTGCTGTTCTCCAAACAGAGCAACATGTGATTTTTTGCTGAAAACCTGGGAAAATTGTCGCGTCTATTGTTGACTTTCTAGGCAATATTGTGAAGAATGTCGGATGAAGAAGACGCACTTATGGCCGCGGCTTGCTGTGTGATCATAGCCAACCGCTGTACAAGGGCTCCCCGAAGTTATTGAGTGAGACCTTCGTTGCAGGCTAGGGATCGGTACAGTGGTAGTGACATGTTAGCTGACATGTTAGCTAAAATGGACAAGTTGCAGTACACACCTACCCACGTGCGATCTTAGCGTGGGATGGGACCAGGGGTGAGTGCGGGAGTGGCGCCACTGACGTCATGTCCGGCGTGCGTAGAGGGCAGTTCTCAACTAGTTTTCCACTAGTTGCTTGCGCAAAGCGCGCAGCAACTAGTCTTCCACTTTTAGTTGTCAACTTTCTTTGATCTTTACCGACACTCCGCGGGAAACCGAAATTTAGTGGAAAACTTGTCTCTCCACTAGTTGACGACTGAAATTAGTCGCCGCAATTTTTTAGAAAAAGCAACTAATTGCCGCAACTTGTTGAAAACTTAGTGGAAAACTTTGGTGTAAACGCGGCTTTAGAAAGGGTAAAATTGCTAAGCCCAAGCTCAAACTTTAGTTGACTTGAGTTGGGTAAGTCCTGCAAACTCAAGCTCAAATAAACCAAATGTTACATTTGAAATGTAGACAGCTTGGATCAAACCGATCAAAATATTATTAGCTCAAAAACACCTGATTGTATAAATTGCAAGAAAGATTTATTACAAATCAAAGCTAAGAACAATATAATATTTAAGAATTCAACCAAGCTAATTCTCAAGAATGATTAATTAAGAATTAGAACAAATCAATTAGTTTGTAAGAAAGATTTACATGTGTACTTATTTATTGCAATTGCGATATAAATAAAATTAACTCACTTTTGTTTTTTTTTAACATCAAAGGTTTAAAATTTTGTCATGGTAGTTATTTATAAGACATAATGGATAATCGTAAATAATTATAATATATGGAATTAATTATGCTAGATCCAATGACGGGTCAGCTGTGGCGGCAGGCGCGTCGCGGGCTCGCGACTGAAGTAGTCTCCTTTGTTCAACCTGAGTTTCTGTGAAAACTAGACGTGCTAGAAAAAAAGTTTAAATACAAAGTGTAAAGTTCATTTCATTGGCTACAACTTTCGTGCAGTCGAAACTCGCCTGACCAAAAAATAAAAAAGTAGTAGCCGACTAACTTTTTCAAGTCACAATAATGACAATACAGTTAAGTTTTTCTATATAAATAATTATTAATAAGTGTTATATAAAACATATTTACACTGTTAGATTCCTGAATTTATGCAGATTATAAATATATAAGGTTTGACATAGACATAATGTTCTAGAAGCATAGAGGAGTGTGTAAACGAGGCAAGACATACACCGGCGCGGCGCGGTTGCCGTAGTGAGTCTGTATCGCCGCGCCGGCGCCGCGCCGTGACGTCACAGCCACTGCCGGCTGGCATCACTTTTTGACTCCGCGCGGCGCAGCCGTTGTATTCTGTAGTCCTGGTATCAACGGGCGTAGTAGGGGCGAGCAAGAGAGAATCCAGGCCAAGCGTTCTAAGTTCCTGTTCAATTGACAATCAGAGGTCTTGTTAAGGTCACGTTAGGCGGATCTCTTTGTAACCGCGATGAAACAAGGGTGTGCACTCCCTACCACTTTTCCCAGGTCAATGGATCTCACCGCGACTTACATACTGGATCTCACAGTGGTAGTACCTAACTAATTTAAAATATTAAACTTGGGTCAAAATGAAAGTGATCACAGTAATATAGAATCATAATACCACAAAAGTGTCATTTATTTCATCTCTTAAACGACTCCTTCTGCCGGATCTCGTTTAGCTGGTTGAACACATGGATCTCACATCGACCTAAAAACACGTGCGTGCGTGCGTGCGTGCGTGCGTGCGTGCGTGCGTGCGTGCGTGCGTGCGTGCGTGCGTGCGTGCGTGGGTGTGTGTGTGTGTGTGTGTGTGTGTGTGTGTGTGTGTGTGTGTGTGTGTGTGTGTGTGTGTGTGTGTGTGTGTGTGTGTGTGTGTGTGTGTGTGTGTGTGTGTGTGTGTGTGTGTGTGTGTGTGTGTGTGTGTGTGTGTGTGTGTGTGTGTGTGTGTGTGTGTGTGTGTGTGTGTGTGTGTGTGTGTGTGTGTGTGTGTGTGTGTGTGTGTGTGTGTGTGTGTGTGTGTGTGTGTGTGTGTGTGTGTGTGTGTGTGTGTGTGTGTGTGTGTGTGTGTGTGTGTGTGTGTGTGTGTGTGTGTGTGTGTGTGTGTGTGTGTGTGTGTGTGTGTGTGTGTGTGTGTGTGTGTGTGTGTGTGTGTGTGTGTGTGTGTGTGTGTGTGTGTGTGTGTGTGTGTGTGTGTGTGTGTGTGTGTGTGTGTGTGTGTGTGTGTGTGTGTGTGTGTGTGTGTGTGTGTGTGTGTGTGTGTGTGTGTGTGTGTGTGTGTGTGTGTGTGTGTGTGTGTGTGTGTGTGTGTGTGTGTGTGTGTGTGTGTGTGTGTGTGTGTGTGTGTGTGTGTGTGTGTGTGTGTTTGTAAATGGTACGTTTGGGGGAAATTCACGTGTATTTTGACCAACCAACTGAGGACGAAAAACGTACCGAGGACACACTCGTGGTCCTCGGAACGTTTTAGCTTCATCATTGCATTCTTGAGGCGCCTGTGAACCAGGAAATACCAATTTTGGACAGATTTAAAAATGTCCCCCCGTGGTAATGTCCCCCCGTGGTATGGTCAATCAGACACGTTAGTTCCAGTTGTGTCTCCCACGTAGCGCTAGTACGTTGAGCGACACACACGCCTTACACGCTCACCCGTTCTGTGCCGCTCAAGGGAGGACTCATTTTGAATTTTTAAAAAACACACGAGTGTAAATACTCTGCATTACCGAGGACTCAGGTGCATTCCTTAGTCCCTCCGTCACTTCCTGCACAATGTTGTCATATTGAACTCAGTGATGCCATATCGAACGAGCGTCTTGGCGGATACCGAGGCGACCGCAGAGAGCTACTGCGATGATTTGGTGTATTTTGAGTTAGGGAACGGAACGTTTGAGGGACGTAAATGTAATTTGGTGAAATAGTTTATTTATCTTGTTTGTTTTTTTTTACATAATAAGTAGACTCTTGTAATAAAACTATTAGTAGTCCAGTAACTGCCCATTTCTCTAGATAAATTTTCTTGGTCACAACCGATTTGCATAAAAATTTCGATTCAGGTTCTACTTACCCTATACTTCAAGATTAAAAATGTTATAAGGGCTGCTTTTTATTTACCAGGGGGTAGGTACCCTTCTTGAGCGTGACAATTAGTACATTAAAACTGAACCCGATAATGGAAATATTGACCAATTCTAAGAAACTTTTATTTTCCATAGTTTTTTCTTAAAGTCAATACTTTTTTTTAGATATACACGATTGGAAGTGGCGATTTCCCCCACCCCCCCAAAAAAAACACTTCTAATGGTTTTTCCCAATTAACTAAAAAACTAAGAGTTTTAGTGGAAAGGTTGTACTTATATAAATTGTAGCTTATAAAATAACAAAGAAAATGAGGGGGTTATGAAGTCTGTAAACCCACTAGGAGCTAAATTATGGCTTGTTTTAGGAGTTTTTGTAATTTGTCAAACCCAAAACACACAATTTTTATGTGAAATAACTTAAAAACAAAATCTCTTTAGGTGAAAACTTAATGAATTATTTTTATAGATAGTTAAAAGAACTTTAATTTAATTTTTTGTAAAAGTTTTTAGCAAAAACATAAAGCGAGTTATGATCAAAGTAAAGTTGGTCCATATTTTTCCAGCGTTAGAAATATAGAAATATCAACCCCCAAATAGGACTCAAATTTAAAATAACCCTTACCGCTCTGCAATTCCCTTCAACTATGTGTTTGTATTACACTAAAAAATTTTGACCTCTTTTAAGAGCTTATTTAAAAAAAAGTGAATTTTAAGTAAAAAGAAAATGTAAACAATAAAACAAATTTTCTTCAAAACAACTCTAAATCTACAGGTGTTAGGCCTAAGTATAATGTTGTCGAGTATAAAATTGTAGCATTTTATTTCCTGCAAATGTTAGTTGCTTTTTCATGTTTTTTGACAATAGTTGACGAAGAAACATGCGTACAAGTCTTCAATTAATTATTGTTCATAATTAATAACATTTTCAGTTCCTTTAAGCTCACCCCGTTTTTTAAGGAATGGAAAAATAACATCTGTGTGAGCTTATAGTTCCTGAAAAAAACGTACAAAATGAGATTTAGAAAACCCTCGTATCTTAAAACTGACCGAGTTATGGCTGATAAACCAAGTACACATTTTAGAAATTATCATAGATAATGTACCGGGTGCTGTTTTCAACAGAAACGTTTTTATAGGTTGATAGCCCTGAAAACATAAAGTTTAAAAATAGTTTATAGTGTGTCGAATAGTTCTATATCTTTAAAGTTCTTGTAGAAGCTAATAACTTTCACCTACCCTCTATTTTTTTAGAATATATTCAATCTTTCGGCATGAATTATTTAACTACTTTAGCAACACTGCTACCGGTTCAGCTGTTTGTTTATATGTTAAAAATGTTAATAAAAATAATCAATAACAATAAATTTAGGCCTATTAATTATATTAATTTATCATTTGAGGAATTTTTGTATTAACTTTGCAGATTTCGAAAACGGCTCTGACTGTTTCGTACGAATTCTGGACCAGCTGTTATGACATTGAATCCTGCATAGAATAGCCTGTCGTTTTTTATCGCTCACATCTACGTCTCCAAAGTCATCTGTCTTTGCTCGGACTGCTAACAAGAATTGTTAGCTAAACTAAATGTTTCATAGAACAGCGAATTTCATGTTCTGAAGATTCAGAAGGTATATGTACCCTTAATACCGGGACGTAGCAATAGCTGCGTATTTTTACCGGAATATGAGTGAAAAATTAGTGTAGGATGGTTGTGAATTATCATTAATTTATTTATATAATATGTACTAGCAGCCCGCGTCACTTCGTGACTTATTAAAACGACTTGGTAAAATAGGCTTTACTTTCATGTTGATTATGCATGGAGTTTTGCCGAGTAAAATACCTTTCAATGATGAACTGAGTGAATGTTTTTGAAAATAGGTAGGCTAACACTTCAATATCCTCGGATTCCAAGTACATTTACTAAATAAAGGTTTTAAATTTATGATGTGTTTTAACTTGAATTTTTTAGGTTAACGTTCAACTAATATTGAAATTTTAAAGCTCGAAACGTTGAAAAATGCATCAATGTGTTGAAACGTGTATCAATGTGTCTTCACTGTCAATAGTTTTCCTTTTGTTCCTTTTTAAGTTTCCTTTTTAAGAAAATAAATATAGTCAATTAAGATGATTACAGACTTGGTCTTAGTTTCAATATGGCAAACGCTCTTCCTTATTTTCTGTTTTCTAAAAATAACTTCAGTATTTTAAGAAATCTAAATAATAATGACATTTGCTTGCCCTACATTCTGTGGCATATCTCTGGAACTATTTCAAATCTTGATGATCTGTTTTGTTACAAACGAATGTGAATTTGAAAAAGTTCACAGGTTCTACCTCGGATGTAGCACTTTCGCTGAAATTTCCAAAGCCTCCTGTGTGAAGGATTTTTATGGGATATTTTCCAAACACGCAAAAGGAACATCTAGAGAGTAATAGCTTTAATTTGATACCAAATATACGTAAAAAAATTAATTTCTAGGGGTCGATTTGCTCTGTACAAAATACCAGAAATTCTTTTAATAATATATAAGATAGATAGATATATAGTAAATAATAATTTGTAATAAATATAAGGTTTATATTTATCATGATAATAAATATAAACTGAGGGGGCGCCACGGCTGAGGGGGGCCGTACCGCGGCAAATTTTTTCTGCGATCTTATAGATTTGCATGAATTGTGATGGTATGGCGTTAATAAACAGCAATACGAATCTGAAAAATGAGGCTGTACCGTAGCTAACAATGATTTATAACTCTATAGGTATCACTAATGTAAATGTAATAATACAAAGTATGAAATAACAATAGTGTAGAGTTGGTACTATGCAAGTTGCGCGCATACCTAATCGTCTGTCGTCTGTCGCTGTCAAACTTGTCGAGACTTGGAATGTCAGGATTCGGGATTAAGGTGGTAGTCAGTGTCGGTGATGTACATTGTTGCCAAAAACCGGGTATTCACCCTGTTTCCGGGTATTTTGGAGGCCGTGCGGGGATTTGGCGGGGATTAATAAAAAACCGGGTAAAGCCGGGATTTTAGATTTGGACTGCGGGGATTTAGCCAACAACCAGAATATTAAAAAAAAACGAGTAAAACCGGATATTTCGGACGGGCTACAAAGATTTTTATAAACGCTGGATTTTTTTAGTTGGTAATATGTACTCGGTATATGGTTGTATTGGATTCAGTGTTGTCAGAAAGTGGGTATTTACCCGTTTTTCGGATATTTTGAAGGCCATTCAGGGATTATGTGATGATAAAAAAATCGGGTAAAACCAGAGATTTTAGACCTGAGCTGCGGGGATTTACCCGGCAACCTAAATACTAAATACATAAAAACAGTTAAAGCCGGGGATTTAATGAATTATGATTTGTTTAGCAAGTATCCAATGTTCATCTGAGTTGAGGAAAATAATTTCTTTTCATGGTTTTAAGAACATGTGCAATACTTGAAATAATACCCATTCAAAATTTTGGTATATAGTGCGTAATTTAATGTTATATTTCCCTCCTTACAAAGTACTTTTAAGTTAACTACCCGGTTTTAGATGTTTTGAACGTTATTAGGTGGTTTTTTGGTACTTGCGGGCCGATGCGGGGGCTATTGCTGGCAAACCGGGTAAGAGCGGGGATTTTTAATGGAGTTGGTGGGTAAAATGCCAAATCCTCTGTGGCAACACTGGTGTTGTAGTTGCTAGTTGCTAGTGCTAGTGACTGTTGTTACACTGACAGTTTAGGTAATCGCGGTGACGTAGTTAGAGTGAGAGTAATAACTATTTGTAATCTATTTAATTTTTTTCTTTTGAAATACATTCTGAACAGTTTACTATTTTTAATTTTGTGCAGTCCTGGAATTACCCCTTAATATATGTAATTATACTTAAAGTATGCTGTGTAAGTATTGATATTGGCAAAAAGCTGACATATGCGACTAATACTGGGGGGGGGGGGGGGTCGCCGCGACTACGTTTGCCCCGGGCGCCGGCAAACCTAGGGACGGCCCTGGGGGGAGCAGGGGGAAAACATGCCGGGGAACGCTATGCGTTAAACCGCTGCATGATATATCTAAATCGGTCAAAGATAGAACATCGGTCAAAACGTATTTTTAATCAGGAACGTATGGCCAACAATAATGGCTATTAGGTCCGAGGTGGTATCTAGTCAAATAGAAGAGTTATAAAATCTACTATATATTTGTCAAATACCACTCACCCATCACCATCGACCACATAGTACAATAGACGGAGCACAAGAAACCGCTAAGTGAAGCCTAAATTTGCTTCTAGACCCTATTTCTAAAAAATACCCCTTCTATTTAAAATAATAAAAAATGTTTTGGAAATATGATTGACACTATTATTGTTCCAAACTAAAGGTCTCTTCACGTGCAAAATTTCAATTTTAAGCCTCAATGCTAAATGGTATAAACTACGAGTTATTTGAAACATGAGCACTGTCAGATTACGGGGTTTTAGGCGCCGTTTTATGTTTCTATACCCAGACAATATGGCGGCCCAGGCCTCACTTGCTGTAATGCAAATAAGATAGCTATGCTCCGTCTATTTCTACTATGTGGTCGCTGATCATCACACAGCCCAAACGATATGACCTAGAACCTTGAAATTTTGCGTAGACATTCCTCTTAGGGCGTAGGCATCCGCTAAGAAAGGGTTTTACAAAATCCTAAGTTTCAAGGGGTTTTTTGACGAGGTCGAATTTTTCAAACTTTCCCATTTAAAAGTGTTATGGACGATTTTTTTTACATTTTCAATGTTCATTCAATCAGCATGCTGAGTTAGCTTCACAAAATGTACATAAGCTGTTATAGCAGATTATAAATTGATTTGTTTCATCACGGTTTTATTATTTTTTTTGTTAATTTCTTTTATGGACTTAATTATGTACTATATAAAAGTTACATTTAGTTTAGTTTTAATACCTAATCTGTTTAATCATAAATTCAGTATATTGAATCATAGTTATTTTGGCAGCGGGAGTTGTAATTGTGCCTGTTACGATGACTTGGCGTTTAATCTAATTCGACCTCTACAGTTTAATGCCTGAAGACCGTGCTGACTTTGGTAGTTGGGTCTTGAAACTTATTCCCCGCAAGACTGAAAGAAAGGGGTACAGCTGGTGACTTGTAAGCTGGCACTTGGGCCTCACGCGGGCAGTATATGCGCGGGGGTGAGAGGGGAGTGTTGGAGGTACAAGAAAAAGGCCGGACTGCAAACATTTCTGCTGCCAAACGCCTTCACACGGGTCGCGAGTACGTTGCCGCAACCCGCTTGACGGAACATAATGTTTTTTTCATTATCGGTAATTTTTCAGTCACCGACAGACTGTGCTGTATAGCCTAATCTAATTCTTTGATATATTTACATAGAAATCCTTAAATTATAATAATATCTGATAGATTACGCGGCTTGAAACGCCGTTTTATGTTTCTATACGTAGACAAGATGGCAGCCTCCGCTTCAATTGATGTAATGCTAGTAAGATAGAAACGCTCCTTCTATTTGTATTATGAGCTCGCTGACTGTCATGAACTTTCCCATGATAAGTCGGTGAACATCAAAGGGTCGTCTTGGCGCGGCCATACTCTCCCACCAATACCATCTCGAATTTCGATTAAATTTGGTTTGATTGCACGTATTACCATAAAGCCTCTTTTATGGACGTCGGACGGTCGTCATGTGACGCTGAGAAAAATTTCAAGCGTATTTTCAGCGTCGAATGAAGACCGTCAAGCGGTCGTCGGGCGCGCATCAAGTAAAGCGAGCATCGGACCGGGCAATCTCCGCACACACAGCTGGTCCATTGATTATTGCTGGACTCTCAGTCAAAGTTTTCGCTGTCAGGGATCCATGTGTGTTGTACATGTTCATATTAAATAAAAAAACTCGGAATAGATAGAGGTCTTAATTGAAGACATCAGTTAAGACGTCCTTTTAATAAACAAAATATCCACAACAAAAACGGTTATAAGGCTTGAGGTTGTATTTCTAATAATAATTGAATCATAAAATAAAATATAGAAAACTGTGATTTTTAGACTACTTTTTTGAACAAATATTGAGCTAATTTCCGGGTGTCGCTAAGAAGAGTGACCAAATACTTTTTCTGATCATTACAATATGGACTATATTCATAACGGAAACGCATGTTGATAC
Organism: Flexamia atlantica; assembly: GCA_035578135.1. Classification (NCBI taxonomy): domain Eukaryota; kingdom Metazoa; phylum Arthropoda; class Insecta; order Hemiptera; family Cicadellidae; genus Flexamia; species Flexamia atlantica. Next base: position 160,051,052 of record JAQJVK010000001.1, read on the forward strand.
GTTTCCAGGTGGTCGAAAACTTGGTAGGAGGGTGAAAATGGCGGAAGGCTTATGCGCTGAAACCACAATATATTTAGAAAGGTTCAAGATAGGACATCGATCAAAATGTCATTTAAAGTCAACAAATGTGGAGAACATAAATGGTTACTAGGCTCGAGGTCGTATCTCAATTAATAAACGAGTTATAAAATAAACACAGAAAAATGAGATTTTGAAAAAAGATTGAAAACATTTAACACTAATCCGCACAAAATCAAACCAAACTATAAATAGAATAACTATCCATTCAAACGATTAATTCAAAATAACCTTCAAATAATTTAAAATTAGTTTTACTAATCAAATGATTTTTCTATCCTGCATATAAATAAAAACAACCTGAATCAGCCGTGGTGGTTAAAATAAACAAAAAAAAATGCCCATGACGATGGGCACTTGAATGGGCCCTTTGAAAGGTTGTAGGACGCAAACCGGATTTTCCCAGACTTGAGACCAGTTACAATCGATTTCTGGTGGCTTAAAACCCCAAATTAAACAAAAAATCAAAAATCTTAGGATGAAATAAAAATTTTGCCCGTACAAACTTTGCTTATCTTAGAGTATAGGATAATACCATTAAGAAATTACATTAAGAGTAAAATATATGCTTTTAAAACCCACGACTCATTCGAGCAATTCTTTGATCAGAATAGAGCGTTGCGCCAACGATCATCACGCGCATTGTAACAGGTTTGTCCGTGGTTGCCCTCACATCCGCAAACGACCGCTGTCCACCTTGGCTTGCACGGACACGCGCCGTTTTACATCGGCTTTAGAATGATCCAGATTGAACTACATTTTTTAAATTGTTGTTTTGTTTACTCAAGGCGGATTTATGCTGGTACATGAAACGCCATATTCTAATTTAGTTAACTACTCAATGTTGGTATGCTGACTGTAATATTAGTCAGTTTCGTTACAGGTGGGTGCCAAAAGATTCCAGGCCTGAAAGGCGTACCGGGCTACGTACTAGTATAAGTACAATAGAATCTCAAAGCCCAGACCGTCCATAAGACCAATGTTAATTTTAGCATTGGGCTTATGGACGGTATGGGCCTTGTGGTTTGATTCAAACTATACCCGTATCCCTGCGGCCCATAGCAGGGGCCTGATCCCCCCGGCCCCGGCTGTGAATCGCCTACCTCGGTCCTAGACGCCTGTGACGCCTGTGACATGTGCCATCCGAATAAATCTTACCAATGCCAATGTCACAACTCAATCTGGAAAATATTTCAGGAAATAACGGGTGAGTCGTCAGACAAAAAAATCCCTGGCGGTTTAAGATGTAGATTGTTATAGACCACGTTTGTAAAACGGGGTTTTACCAGTTTTACCACTTACAATCATTCATAAAAACATCAAATTTTATCAGCTGATGAAGTTATATCACATTTCACGAATTAGTTAACACTGCGCCAACCAACATACATAAGGTAAATAAATTCTTTGTAAAATATATTTGTATGGAAATTATTGGAACTCTAATTAAATTTCTTCATCTATTCTACGTCATGCTCATCGTTCTGGTAATAATTATTGACATTTCATTTTTCAATGGCTTTGTAACGTAAATAGTTTTTACAATTGACAAGTTACACCGCTACACTGTTAATCTATGGATCTGTTAAATGACCATTCATGATCATAAGGATTATGTGTATGTACAGTTCGCGCATTATATTTCCGGCTATGACTGCTACGCTACTAACCGTATGATATGATATTTTAAACATATAATTTTGGTAAACACTGCGTTTGACGAACAGTGGGATTGTAGAACAATGTTTTCAGAAACGTACCCCCTCTCCCCATCCGCGACGTGCAACCAGCTGACTCTGTCATAGCCTGAGATAAAATGTGCGAACTGTAGTAGTGTATATTAATGTCCTCACTAAGACTCTTAAATGTAATAGTCCTCACATAGTCACTGAATACTTATTTTAACGGTTTTTCGTGTGTGTCCTCACTTGGAAGATTAAAAGCAACAGTCCTCAGATAGTCGGCAATTACAAAATCTAACAGTCATTTGGAGTGTGTCCTCAGAGTGATGGGCTATTTTCATGGTCCTCACACTGTATGGTCCGTAACAACAAAAATGACAAAACAAAAATCAACGAACAAAAACAAGGTTTTGAATTTAGTTAAAAAACAATATTAACAACAAATTGTAATAAAGATAATTTTTTTAAAATCAATATTTCATGATGTCCTCAGAACGTACAGATGTTACACCGGGTCCTCAGAAAGTACCATAAACAAACCTGTGTGTGTGTGTGTGTGTGTGTGTGTGTGTGTGTGTGTGTGTGTGTGTGTGTGTGTGTGTGTGTGTGTGTGTGTGTGCGCGTGTGTGCGCGCGTGCGTGTGCGCGTGTGCGTGCGTGTGTGTGTGTGTATGTGTGTGTGTGTGTGTGTGTGTGTGTGTGTGTGTGTGTGTGTGTGTGTGTGCGTGTGCGTGAAAAATAAAAAATTTGTATTCAGTAAACATATTTTTTAGTGAAGTAGTTATTGATTCCTTATTTTAAGCTCTTGACAATGTCTATGTTCTGTGCTAGCATTGCTAGCTTTGTAAGAATGTTTGGACAATAAAGTGATTATTATTATTATTATTATTATTATTATTATTATGTAGCATGTATTAAAAATACATAAATTTAATATTTTTTTTGTTAACTTCATAAATAAAATCTATATACAAAAATCATTTATTGCATGTAGTATTTTAATTGTATTGCTTTATTTTTACAAAATTTAATGTAATAAATAAAAATCAAAGAAAGAAAATTACAAAATTATTTTAAGCCAGGAAATAGCAAGAAAAACTACTCTGTACATGTACAGGATTTGCAAGCTCTTTAGCTGTAACCTGATTGGGTGGAACGTTCTGGAAATTGTGAAGCCTAACCAATCAGATCGCAGCTAACCAGTTGTATATAAGGCAGATTTTTAAATTAACTGGTCTTCTAAGTTGAAACGTTGTGAAGTGTACTTGTTTAGCTTACTTGTTTAAATTTCTTGTTCCCCCTTTACAGGGTAAGTCAGTCAAATTATTTATTAGCGTCAGTTTGATGTCCTTAATAATTTCAGGCTTGCAATTTCTATTTACTAAATAAAATTATCTGTTGTAAAATGTTGTCCTTTGCATTTAAATTTTTAAAACATCTCAGTATTCAGAAAAATACATACTTTATAATAAAACTAAAACTATTTAATTTTTTTTTAGGGTTAACGAATATGGAAGATAAATTTTAAAAAGAATTAAAGTAAAAGAAAACAAACCCCTCCAAGTATAAAAAAAAATTTAATTTAATTTATGAAGAAAAATGTTTTGGTATGAAGATCATTAATAATGAATAATTAATTTAACTGGTTCTATTAAGTCATTTAACCTAAAACTAATGAAACTGAAGATGGTTAATGAAATAATAATTCACAGAAGAGAAAATTTAAAATTAATATAAGGTATTCTACATAATGCGCCACTCTGCTGGTTTGCTTCTTGTATTAATAATCATGAGTATCAAGGTAGATTTTCTGTTAAAACCTGAACTTCAATATGAATTGACCAACAGAGGTATTGATTTTGATCAAAAGGCTAGTGTAGAGCAACTAAGAAAGAGTTTGAGAACTGCCTTAAAACTAAAAGTACAACCTAATGCTATAAACTTGCAAAATAAAATAAGGATAAAAGAGGAATTGGAAATAATTAAAATTAACATTGAGGAGTTGGAAACAAAAATAACTGATATTAATGAAAGTAAAAACCTAAATGCTGTTTTAAGATGTGAAAACAAAATTCAGCATTATGCTAATCGAATCAGCAACCTTTTGTTATATAAACTAGATGAAACAACTAAACAAGAGCTAAATGAATTAAATGAAAAATTAATTGCAATGAAAGCTAAAATGGAAGGTATAGAAATTGATGAAACTCAAAAAAGTAGTTTGGAAAGAAGAATTAGTGAATCAAACATAGAAGAGGAAAATTTTGGTGAAGTATTCACTGGAAAATTAAATGTAGCAAGTTTTGATAAAGTAGAAAGTAATGCTAAAGTAGCATGTGTAAATAAGAGCTCAGAGAACATTAATACTTCTCTTTTTTCTAAACTGCCCAATCCAGTTGAAAACCACTTAAAAAACTTTGAAACTTGCGATGGATACAACATAAATGAGTTACTTAAGTTTATTAAAAATCTTCTAAAACTAAAGAACGAAACTGAATTAAGTGATGAACAAATCATTGTTCTTAGTTTGGGGTATGCTACAGGACCTTTATATGCTAAGATTTTAGAAATAAAAAACTTGAAGCAAAGCATAGAGGTACTGCACAGTAATTTATTAAGCCACTTTGTACCTATCAACTTAAGAGAGAACTTAAAAAGAGATATGGTAACACGTCCTCAAGGATTAAATGAACCTTTGAGTTGTTATGTGTTAGATGTCAAGGAAAATGCTAGGTTACTTAACTGTAAGTACTCTGAGTCAGAACTAGTGGAATTTATCAAAATTGGAATGAATCCTAACACCCGGATGAAACTTGTATTTGCTAATGTTCCGAATACTTTTGAAGATTTAGATAGATTATGTGTTCAAGTTCAAAATGTAAGCTTTGAGGACCATAGGAGAAATAATGTAATGGTTAATTCACCCCAAGGAGAAAGTAATCATTTCAGGCAAGGCCCTAAGTGTTTTAACTGTGGTAGAATCGGTCACCTGGCTAAACAATGTTACAGACAAAGCGTAAATCAACACCGAGGAGATTCAAAATTCAAGCCAAAAAACGGATTAGGCCGGAGAGTTTCGGGACCCACGTAAATGAACAGAAATTCTCCGGGTACAAAACTCGTATCTTTACGAATAAAAATTATCGTAAATCCATTAATAGAAGTGAACAAAAGAAGTATAATAAATTTGTGAATAAAATTAATTATGAGTTAGTATCTATTCAAGAAAATAAATGGAATGAGAAAATAAGAAATATTTGCATGTTACCTACAGTAAAAGTAAACTTTGGAAATAAAATTAAGGATAATGTGTTAATAGACTCTGGGAGTAGTATTAGTTTGATTAATGAGAACATGTACCTAAGATTAAAAGAAAATTCCTTAGTGAAAAGATTAGATAAGGAAAAGGTGAACTGCCGTTCAGCAAACATTGGCAATATAAATATAACTGGTAAGTGTTCTGTCAAAATTAAAATAAACAGATTCTCCTGGAATGTGACATTTTATGTGGCTAAAAATTTAGTCTGGAATACAATACTTGGAATTGATTTTATAAAGCACTCTAAAATGATTTTGGATTTAAGTAATGACCAATGTTATTTTGGTTTTGCACCTGAAAGTAAAATTGAGTTGTATAGTAACGCATGTGTTGTAAATATTGTAAATAATAACATTAACAGCAAAATTACAGTAGGGTGTAGCAAGGCAAGTAATGAAGTGCAGAAACTAATTAATGACTATCCCAATGTATTTACTAGTAAAATTGGAGAAGCAATTGATTTTGAATTAGAATTAAAGGTGAAAGATCCTAAAATTGTTAGATTAAAGACGTACCCTCTGAACCCCCCCAAAATGAAAATAATGAAAGAGATTATTGATGACTTATTAAATCAGGGAGTAATTCGACCAAGTTTGTCTCAGTACAGCAGCCCTAGTTTTCTTGTGAAGCGACCTAATTCTGAGAAATACCGATTAGTGATAAACTATGCTGAATTAAATAATAAATTAGAGAGAATTAATTATCCTATCGGTGATGTCCAAGAGATGTATCATTATTTGAGAGATAGTGAATATTTTACTGTCTTAGATTTGTGCAACAGTTTCCACCAAATTAAATTATCTGAGAGCTGTAAACATTTAACTGCATTTACTACTCCATTTGCAAGCTACGAATGGAATCGTGTCCCATTTGGGCTCCATTGCGGTTCCGGTGTACTTTCAGCTTACATGAATAGAATTTTTGAGGACATCAAGTTTAAGTTTGTTATGAATTTTGTCGATGACCTGATAATATATTCTAAAACTCTTGATGAACATTTAGAGCACCTAAGAATAGTCACAGATAGGTTGAGTAAATGCAACTTAACAGTAAACCCTGAGAAAGGTAGCTTTGTTTGTAAGGAAATAAAGTTTCTAGGACAAATTGTAAGTAAAAATAGTATTACAATCGACCCAGAGAGAACGGAATCCATTAGAAATTCCAAACCTCCTACTGATGCTAAAGCGGTGAGCCGTTTCATTGGAATGACATCTTATTTTTCAAAATATATTCCCAACTATGCCAAACTTGCTGCACCATTAAATGATTTAAGGAAAAAGAAAAATAAATTTCAGTGGACTAGTGAATGTCAGATAAGTTTTGAAGAATTAAAGAAATGTATCACAAACCCCCCAGTTCTCGAAATACCTGACTATAACAAACCATTTATTTTACATTGTGATGCAAGTGAGAAGGCTACAGGAAGTTGTTTACTTCAAGAAACCAATGAAGGCATAAAACCTATTGCATACTACTCTAAAAAATTCACAGACTCAGAGAAATGTTTGTCTGTATACCATAAGGAGGCTTTAGCTGTTGTTTGTGCCATAAATAAGTTTAGAAATTTTTTGGAAATCAAACCATTTACATTGATAACAGACAATAGTGCATTAGCTTGGGTATTATCAAACTTTAGGAAATTAGGAAAACTTGGCAGATGGGTCGAAACAATACTAAGTTTACCATTTCAAATAAAATTGGTAAAAAGTCAAGATAACGCAATCGCAGATTTTTTATCTCGACATTTTGAAAACAAAAATGATGTAAGCCTGTTGCAAAACATTAATCTGATTGAAGGAAGGAAAATGAGGAAAGACTGTAAAAAGGTTAGCAAGCAAATCTGCAACATAAAGGATTTCCCTATCTCATTCATGGACTTCAAGCAATATCAAAAGGAAGAGCCGGAAATAAGAAGAATAGTAAAAAGTATAGACAAAGGAGAAAATAACAAAAGGTTTTCAATGAATAAAGGAGTATTAATGTATCAAGCCAATGAAAGGGACAGTAAGAAGATATATTTACCTAGATCTCTATTTGATATGGTGTTTAAATACTACCACAACTCATTATCTGGATGTCATCTTGGTGTGTTTAAAACAGTTCGGAAAATATCTGAGTGTTTTTACTATCCAGAACTAAAAGAACACGTAAAACAAAGAGTTAAAGACTGTGACTTATGTAATATGGGAAAACCTAGTAGAAGAAATTATCAAGGTCCTCTGATATCAGGACAATCTATCAAAACAATGGACAAAATCTATGTTGATGTATTTGGACCTCTAAATCGAACTCAACAAATGCATAACAATCTTTTAATAGTCTTAGATGACTACAGTAAATTTACTTGGATTTACCCAATGAGGGACTGTACAAGTAAATCAGTAATAAGAGTGCTAGATAATGTAGTGTTTAAAAACTTTTCTTTATGTAAGGAAATAGTGACAGATAACGCTAAATATTTTACTAGTAATGAATTCAAGAATTTTTTGTTTACAAAAGGGATTGTGCATAGAACTATAACACCCTACGTTCCCAGAAGCAACAAATCAGAGCGTTACTTAAGAACTATTAAGTCAATTTTTCAAATATATTTTCATAATAAGCAAAACCAGTGGGACAAGGACTTAACAGAAATACAGTTATGTCTTAATTGTGCATGTAATGAAGCAACAAAATGTACTCCTTTTGAATTAGTGTTTAATTATAAACCAAATAATTCTCTAACCAATATTTGGAAAATGCATGAACTGTTAAATGATGATGTAAACCCCAATGAACTAGCAGTGAAGTTAAGAAAAGCAATAGTAAATAATAAGTTAAGAATAAATCAAAATAAACGGTCAGCGAGGTACTCCGAGGGAAAAGCTATGCATCCTTTTAAACCTGGAGCGATTGTTTACATGAAAACTTATATTTTAAGTGACAAGGCTAAGAAGATTCAATCAAAATGTTCGTTAAGATTTGATGGACCATACAAAATACTATTGTTTATCTCTGAGGTGTCATGTGTTATCCAGAAGCTAAATGATCCTACTATTGTAAAGCGAGCCCATATATCCCAGTTGAAGTTAAAAGGAGGTTAAGCAAATATATTACATGGGCCAACAATGGAAGCTGCTGGAAAGTTGTTAATGGTATTAAGGTATGGATATATATATTTGGACTATGGTAGTTATTAAGGTTATCAAAGTTTTCAAGGAATTAATTTGATATATTTTGAAAGATAACAAAGTATTATTTTATTTAAAGTGATTTGAGTATTTGAAGTTTTTTTTTGTTAAGTCCAAACAAAATAAAAATTTAGTAGTAGAAGTTTTAAAGACATGAGTTAAAAACTTGATTGCTAAAGAAAGGTTATTTATGGAAATGAATATTTTGTTCAGATTATGAATGTTTGCTGAAAATGTGCTGTTAAAAAAAAAAAGGTTTAGTTTGATTTGTGCTATAATGTTTGTAAATAACTAAACTTTTGTACAGAATTATGTGAATTGATTTCACAGATATTTGAGGTACTGATCAAAATTTATTGGAACTTAGTAGAGTTGGTGTAGGTCATGAAATAAATATAATGAGATATCTTAAATTTGAGACTGTAAAGTAAAAAAAAGTGATATAAAAAAGGTTAATGAAAGAAATTACTATCTATGTTAAAACTTACTTGTTAAAAAAGGCTAAATCCTTGAATTTGTTGTTCCACTTAATCACAAACACTAAACACGACACACTTATAATTTTCTTACACTTACAATTACACTCATTCTCACACTTGCTCTTACACTTACACTGGTTACTACCCGGGGCTTGACTTGGACAATCACTCGACGTTTTTCGACACTTTTGATTACTCACGCATCACTTCATTCTCACTTACTTATTACTTGGGTTTTACATGACTTATGTATAAATACATTAATACTTACCAACAATTGATTCAAGGAATTAAAAAAGATAAGCAAAACAAGAAAGGATAAGATAAGTAATGAGAAAAATAATTAACAAGGGATATTTTATTAAAGGAAGCAATGAAAAATGTTCTATTTTATTACTGATAATTTTTTAATGTAAATTTATTGTGGTAAAATGTATGTTTGAGTTTTGTTGAAGGTTGAAATTGAATGTTAGAGCTGCTTGGAGAGCTTATCTGCTGATAACCATTGGGCATGTTGGTGCAAGGCAGTTGGAGCCACTTGACTGGTTTGTTGATGGGAATCTCCACCAGTGGAATTATCTTTTGGGGTTTGTGGCCTGTTTCCTGTTTGTGAAGATACTTCCTATTGCCGCCACTCATTCAAATAATTTTTTGCTTGAACTTTAGTTTGATGATGAAAGCATAATTTTGAGTTTTTTTTTGTTGATTATATGTACTCAAGTGGAGTTGTAATGAGAAAACATTTTATTTATTGTGGTAACAAAAAAACTTGGAGAGGGGAAAATTTGTAGCATGTATTAAAAATACATAAATTTAATATTTTTTTTGTTAACTTCATAAATAAAATCTATATACAAAAATCATTTATTGCATGTAGTATTTTAATTGTATTGCTTTATTTTTACAAAATTTAATGTAATAAATAAAAATCAAAGAAAGAAAATTACAAAATTATTTTAAGCCAGGAAATAGCAAGAAAAACTACTCTGTACATGTACAGGATTTGCAAGCTCTTTAGCTGTAACCTGATTGGGTGGAACGTTCTGGAAATTGTGAAGCCTAACCAATCAGATCGCAGCTAACCAGTTGTATATAAGGCAGATTTTTAAATTAACTGGTCTTCTAAGTTGAAACGTTGTGAAGTGTACTTGTTTAGCTTACTTGTTTAAATTTCTTGTTCCCCCTTTACAGGGTAAGTCAGTCAAATTATTTATTAGCGTCAGTTTTATGTCCTTAATAATTTCAGGCTTGCAATTTCTATTTACTAAATAAAATTATCTGTTGTAAAATGTTGTCCTTTGCATTTAAATTTTTAAAACATCTCAGTATTCAGAAAAATACATACTTTATAATAAAACTAAAACTATTTAATTTTTTTTTAGGGTTAACGAATATGGAAGATAAATTTTAAAAAGAATTAAAGTAAAAGAAAACAAACCCCTCCAAGTATAAAAAAAAATTTAATTTAATTTATGAAGAAAAATGTTTTGGTATGAAGATCATTAATAAAGAATAATTAATTTAACTGGTTCTATTAAGTCATTTAACCTAAAACTAATGAAACTGAAGATGGTTAATGAAATAATAATTCACAGAAGAGAAAATTTAAAATTAATATAAGGTATTCTACAATTATTATTATTATTATTATTTATCTAATGTTTTGTTTATATTGTTATCCTAGCAACTAAGGTTATGTACAGGCACCATTACTCTCGCTGTCAAATAAAAGTATTCTACTGATGTCTCAGATTTCTCATTAAGCCTAGGTTCCTAAAGCTGGTGACCCCCGACAATTTTCAGCAACAGTTTAATCAAACATCTGCCGAAATGGACGAACTCCTTAATGAAATGGAAGATCTTGGCGTCAAAACGAATATCTACTACAGACAGCAATCCAACTACCGATGCCAGCCACCGACGATCAACGACCCGTCGATCACCAACCTCCTGCCACCTTCCCTCCACCTGGACCCGAACATCCTCCGAACACCTTCACGGATGTAGACCACCCCGCTCACCCTTCCATCAATTGTGTGAGTATCAAACTACCACCTTTTTGGGAAAAGAGACCAGGTCTTTGGTTCGCTCCGGTAGAGGCGCAATTTTCTCTAGGAAGAATCGCCAACAAGAATACAAAATTTTCTTACGTCAAATTCAAATTCAAAATAATTCAAATTCAAAATAATTTTATTTTTATGAATAAATACAAACTTGTTACAAAAATGATATGAAATTAATTAAAAATAAAATGGTTCAGTAACAAGTATATCTATTCTTTTTCACTTTCCTAGGGAAATGTACCCACATGGGCCAAAGCCTGTGCGTGGGTACGAGTCGTTGTTCATTGTTAGTTGGAAAAATTTGCAAAAGGAAAATATTGATATTAGTAGCCTATTATATTATTTAATATTATTATTACTATTAAAAAAATAAAATGTTAATCAAATATTCGGGGATAGAAATAACATTTAATTCACAGAATTATTTGAAATGACACTTAGACTAGGAGAAAGGCTGGCAGGACGTAATATCGAAAGAGGAACGATTCGCCCACGAGGTTGAGGACCTTATTGCTAATCCTCCCCTTGAGTCATCTTACTCTACTCTGAAAAACGAACTAATTAGCAGGCTCTCTGTGTCTGAGGAGCGCCGTGTAAGGCAACTCCTTACCGAGGAGAAACTCGGGGACCGAACTCAATCTCAATTTCTGAGATACTTAAGATCGTTGGTTGGCACAGCAAGCGTCCAGGATAGTCTAATGAGAACAATATGGATGCAAAGATTACCGGTTCAGGTATCAACTACCTACAACAAGCTGGCCCATCCTGCAAACCCAGTCAGGCCAGGCCGGAGTAAGTACAGATACTCTAGGCTAGACTGCAGACAAAATTATGGAAGTGCAGCCTATCACTACGCTCTGTCCTATTACTCTAGGCCGGTGCACTCAGTTTCCTCTTCTAGTTCTCTTCCGAAACAGAATAACCTGAGCGACATTGCCAATCAACTTTCGGCTATGCATCTAGAAATTAAATCGTTGAGAGATGAGGTGCAATCTTTGAGACGTGACCCATCCCGATCCCGGTCACGGGCAGCAGGTAACCGTCATCGAAGCTCCAGCACCCATAGGAATTCCCTTGGGTATCCTATGGAGGATAAGAATACATCTGAGTCTCTTTGCTGGTATCACAAACGGTTTGGTGAACAAGCTCAAAGGTGCGCATCCCCCTGTACATTTAAGTCGTCAACAAACTCCAAAGACAAGTCAGTGATGGCGTCAGCTGACTGTCGATCCGAAGGGCGCCACCTCATGATTGCGGATCGAACGACGAAGTGTAAGTTTTTAATTGACACTGGCTCAGACATTTGTTGTTTTCCTAAATCTTATCTTCCAGGACGACGGAATCGAGTTGGATACGAACTTCGCGCTGAGTATAATTCTACAATCCATACCTATAGGAGTTTAACATTAAACCTTGACTTTGGACTGAGACGTTCCTTCATCTGGAACTTTGTAGTGGCTGATGTTAATACTCCTATCCTAGGGTCTGATTTTTTGGCCCATTTCTCCCTACTCCCTGACTGCCGGAACCAACGTTTAATTGACCGACAGTAAAACCAATTTGTCTGTATCTTGTCAACCTGTCTCTTTAAATCACTTTAGTGTCAAAACCATCGTTCCTGTTCCGTCAACCAAGTCTAAATTTGCTGACTTTCCTACGCTGACTCGTCCTTCAGGCACTCCTCGTAAGGTACTTCACTCAACAGTTAATCATATTAAAACGACTCCCGGACCCCCAGTTTCTTGCCGCCCTCGACGTCTCGCCCCTGACCGCCTTGTTATAGCGAAAGCAGAGTTTGAAGCTATGCTTCACGAGGGGACTGCTCAACGTTCCAACGGACCGTGGTCTTCAGGCGGAAGTAGCGGAAAAGTAGCGTCAAATTCCGCTACTCGATACTCAATATAGTAGCTCGCTACAGCTACAAGCTACGCATTTTAAAAAGTAGCGGCGCTATGGCTTTCGCTACTAATAAAGTAGCTCGCTACTGTAGCGCCGCTACTTGTAGCGCGCTACTCCCCAACACTGCCTATATCTTTAGTTCTATCGAATGTAGATAACGATATATCTATTTGAACAGTTAGTTATCCGATGACACTGTGATGGTTCTGTCATGCTTCACGCATACCTAGTTCCTGTTTATGTGGTGGTCCCCAGTTTGCTGACGCCCTGAGTGGCGGTGCCTTGGGCGTCACCAGTGGCGGACTGCTGCATGCAGCCTTTTGCCACAGTGCATTTGGTGCCTCAGCTGCAGCAGCGGCAATGCTTTTGGAGAAAGGAAATTTGTAATCTGGCCAAATTCCAATGCAGCCAGGCCAAAAACTAATGTTAATAGGCTATAACAATTATACGAGGTGGTATGCTATCGCATGTTCCCCACCCAACAACCCCGGTTCCCAATGAATCCCCTAGATAGTAATGTGAAGTAAGTCAATTGAATATCAATTACTAATATCAATAGATCATTTGTATGAAGTGTTTGACTATAAATAAATAGTTCCCCAGCCAATAACCCCGGTTCCCACCGAGTTCACTAGATAGAGGTGAAGACAGTACCTTCTGCAGAACTACAATAGCCAAAAAAGTCCCCAGTCTTCAACAACATTTAATACGCAAGTAGCCAAACCATTTTTTAAAATTATTTTTAGTCTTAGCATCTAGGTAAAATTATATTTGTTCAACTCCCTATGGATGTGGGAAAACGCAGGTTAAAGTCTATAGAGTTAATAGTATATAGGCTTATGATAATAAAATACTTACTATTATTGTAATGGTATTACAGTATGAAAACACAAAATATCCATCGAATTTGTCAACTATCTATACTATAATTATCTTATTCCTATTTGTCCACAGTCTGATACACATCTTTACTAGAAGGTTTTTGAGGTTAAGGTCTCCCCACTCTCCCGGTCACCCCGTCTCACGCAACGACCTTAAAAATATATAGACTGCTCATAACCATAGAGTAATAATGAACTTCGTAAAGAGATGGCACTCCCATGTTAACTCGGTGGTAACGAAACAGCAGCGCTATCTGAATAATGTGCAACGAACTAAAAAGATCGATGCGATATATCGATGGTCATCGATGCGACATATCGATCGTCGTCGATGCGACATATCGATCGTCGTCGTCTGCTTTGCTTATATTTTCGTTTTCTTGTTTTGTTTGCTAGACTTTCAATTTTAATGACTTTACCGGTTTGTTTAGATTAAGTGCGTTTGCCGCTAGTGCAAGTTGTTTCGCAAAATACTGTACTGAGTGATTCTTATTGTGCTTAAAGCGATTGATAGAAAATAAATACGTAGATTTTTACATAAAAGCACTTAATAAAAATTAACTTAGTTGATTTTTATTAAGTGCTTTTATGTAAACATCTACGTATTTATTTTCCATCAATAGCTTCAAGCACAACATGAATCACGCAGTACAGTATTTCACGAAACGACTTACACTAGAACAACTTTCTGCAAACGTACTTTAGGTATTTTCCCACACTCAAATTAATTCCAACTCGTTATGGTTGTGTACACGTCGCGTCGTGACAGAAAATCAGGGGAAACGGAACGGGAAGCAGATCGTTATCGTCGTTCTGATTGGCTGAATCAGTGAAGAAGAAGAAAGTCATATTTTTACAACGCCATCTGAATAAATTGCATCGAACTAACCCGCTCCAATCAAGCTTACCACTTGGCTCCATTTAAGTGTCAGACCGGTGTCATAACGTTGTAAAAAAGTGAAGCCTTTGAGGGCGCTGCCCATCGATTTAAATGCATATAGAACTATAACTATGGAAGGCCGACTACACTGTCGAAGGGCGGGGCGGCGAGAAACGAGCCGGCAACGAGCTCGCTCCCCCACCACTACCAGGAACCGGGTGAGTTAAAATTTTTTATCATGCCCTTTTAGGAAAAACATTTGCGAAAATTTTTTTCTTTTTTTTCAAAACGTTTTTGATTGTTTTTTATCGATTGACATTTGAAGATTCATAGATTAGCCAAGGTAACGCAAAATCTTGTGTGTATATTCCATGATACAGCATCTTTCATAAAAGAACATGAATTTTTGTCACTGACCGTAACCAACATAAAAATGAAGATTAAAAATATTTAATGTGGTTTGATAAATATGTTTTGCTGTAAATAGATTTAGTTTTAGGGCAATATTGCAATAAATAGCTCATTATGCCTTTAGTAAATTTGGTACTTCTAAGAAAAATTCAAAAAACTAAAAAAATCGAAAAAAGCAAAAATATTTCTTAAAGTTTGTCTAGCTCCAAGCAATCGTTCCTGTTATATGAAAAACCTTTATGTCCTCATAGAGGTGTCTGTTTTGTGTGTGATTATAGTTTTTGTATGACGATATATCAATTTTTGTATTTTTTATAACCCAATTCATGATAGATACGGTCAGGGACAAGGGGTACGGTCTGGGACAAACGAGAATCGCCGGTCGATTTACTCAATTTATTTAATGCCTTTGTTTTAAATTATCAATTTAAATTATCCTTGGCACATTAATGGGCCAGTACCCTGGTTGTTTGGGAGTTGACTGTACTCTATTCCACAAAAATGTATAATAAAATATAAGCATTACCTTCAATATTTACATATTTAAAAAACTACAATTTTACTTTTTCATAAAACCTTCAATTGTACTGTTATAAAATAAAATTGTCTTTCACTTCAACTGAATAGTGCAATTTACAACGAAATTTATAATGATTGTCACGACCGTACCCTCGTACAAACGATAAGGCTATCGTGGTCGTGACAAAAATGGTTTAGGTCGTGACAAATACGGTCAGTGACATTACAATTATTTGTTCCTGTTCTGGTAGTAGCCCTGCACCTCGTGTTTGAGAAGACAAAGTGGACTTCCAGGTTACCGTAGCAATTAAAATATTATATCAACAAAAATTAACACCATGTCTACTGTAACAAACGACTAGTACGGTCTTGGACACATCAAATTTACCAAAAACACAAACTTACCTTTATCAACCTTGATAAGTTTAAAAACAAAGAAAAATCTCTAGCGCAACGTAAAACACTCCCGTTCCCCTCTGTCTCTTCAAACCAACTGACTCTATCGCCACCAGGCTCGCCACTGTCGTGTTCCAAAGTTCCAAATTTTGCCGTTATGGTCGGGACTTAAAATCGAGGGACAGACTTATTTTTTCGTAATACTCAGTTCGCAATAAATAAAAAATTATTAAATACTCTTTTTTTGTAAGTTTAATAATTACTGATGATATAAAAAATAGCATTATTTATTTAAGCACGCATAATTGTTTTAAAAATAGCATGAAAGCTGAAGAATGGACCCTAGGGACAAGTTACGGTCGTGACATTCGTGACTTTGAAAATACGGAAAAAATACCTAGAACCCACTAACAACCAAATAAATATTTGCAAAATGTTGCCCCCATCCCAAAAAATATTAAAACACATAATATGATACTAAAAACAGTATCTACGAAATAAGAGGCCAGGGACATTAAAGGGCACGATAAAAATGTTCACTCGGGTACCGTTCTTATAACATGGGAGAGATTCGGAAAAGCGCGACGCGCGCTGCTTCGGATTAAAATTGCCGCCAAACTTGGTCACCTATGTGGTTTTCCGGTTGGGTATTTAAAGTACATTAAATTTCATATCGAATGATATTATTTGTGTCTACGTATAGTATATTTTAATATTTATTAAAGAAGATCAAAGTGGGAATGAGTATTTTGGACAATGAACATAAGATAACTATAACTACGTTTGTGAACAAAATATGAGGTTCTTATCTAAATAAACAATTTGTTCAAGTTCATTATGAGTTTCTCTAACTAAAAATAATATATTAAACCATATTCAATCAGAATGTTTGCAATACAAGTATAATAAACTTTATTTTAACTTTTACAAATTTTTAGACGAGCTTACCTAAATTATGTTCATATAAAAAGTGCAATTTAGATGGTAAAATAGATATTCATTTTTTATTCCTGATAATTTTTTTGAACTTTCATTACCATTTTTCATGTTTTAAGAGATCTGTGTATTGGGCAGACAATTTAAAGTAGGAAAACTCAAGGAAAATTACAAGTCGCGTTCACTTTAATTACACTTATAGCCGTTGTAATAAAATTATTACAGCAATAAAAAGTAAAGGATTTTCTTGCCCATTAAATACTCAAACTTTTAATATCAAATTAAGTAATATTCGTGCTATATATGAGCCTACATATGCAATAGGGATCCAAACCAGTTTTTCAGGTGATTTTGCAAACAAGATCCAGTCAACCAAAACCAAAAAACAAGAAACAAGCTACAAATACAAAAAATAAGTTACAAACAAACTCAATAATCTTCTTATGTCATTCACTAGTTATTTGTAATTTACTCTTGTCCTTGTAATAGTAAGTAATAACTAGGTAATCTCTCATAGAACAAGCCATTGGATCCTTATTGCTAAATCTGAAAGTATCTTTACAGATATGTGGGTTGGTTCCAAGCAAGATTTTACTGCTTAAATAAGCTAATTTTGGTCAGATCTTTTTTGCATAAAATAAATCAATGTTTCTTTTATTTGGAACTTACCAAAACACAACATTTTAATATTTGTTGGTTGGATCCCTATTGCAAATGTAGGCTCACATTAAAAACAAACACATAACAAAACTGGAGAAGATAAATAACAAACTTACAGTTTTGATTCCTCTAACGACCTAATTATGTGTTAATGACTACTTTTAACGTCTCTGAACCAAATTCTTATTAATTCATTAATTTAATTAATTAATTAGGAGATAAGGTAATAGGCTAATAAACAACACAACAGAAATTCATTTGTTGATCTATATAACTAACTGACAAATTTTATGAATCATTGAGATTTAAAAAACACATTTTAGTTTAAACAAAACCATTTTCCGTTGATTATTCTAAGTTATTTTGACCTTTTTTTAGATAAACCACTCAATTATGGCTCGTTATAGTTTAAAAAGCTTGAGAACTCTATTGGTAAGAAATTAATTTACTTTTAATTGCTACGATTCTACTACAATAACTGTAAGAATAATTAATATGAGCACGGACTATAGTATTTCTTTAGTTTTCCTATTATTAATTATTTATCTACGTAACATATAATTCTCATAAAACAAAATAAGTTTGAAAAATACAAAAATATAGTAAGAAATACGAATTAAATATTTATTTCGTCCCAGATCGAACGATTTTAGTTAATGCTTGTAGACTTTCCTTCACAACTTTCAGCAAATTATTTTTTATTATTATTTTTATTACACATATTCCGAATAACTATTGCTTAATTTATTATTCTTTGTCAGAGAAACTCGTAAGGAACATGAATAAATTGTTTAGTACCTGGTGGACCGAGCCTTGCTCGGTGTTATTTCATGTTACCCAGTTCATCCAGTTACTATAAAATATTTCAATGTCATAAAATGTATCAATATAAACCTTTTTTATTGCTCCATGGACTCTTCATCCAACCTGCTGTATTTTCCCTTGATAGCTGCAGATTCCAAACAGCTTTTATTATTACTTCATTTGTTTACACTTTCCTTGTTTATTTTCGTTGCTATCACGGCAACCCATAAGGCCAATGTTAAAATTTTACAACTTTAAAATTTGATTTATTACGTTATTAGATTTTCTCTGGCCAAGTAATCTGCGTAAAAGACGTTTTTGAGTCATAAATTACTTATTTCCAGACTTTGAAAGAAATCCTCGGAGCCGTTTTTGAGATAAATGTGCAAGCAAGCATACAAGCAAGCAAGCAAGCACGCACGATAACATTACTCATATAAGAGTATAGGATTTGGATAAGTACAACATATTTTGTTCACAAACGTAATTATAGTAATCACATATTCATAGACCATAAGAGACATTCTAACTTTGATCTTCTATAATCAATATTAAAAATAACTATTCGTAGAAACAAATCACACCATTCGATAGAAAATGTAATGTACTTTAAATACCCAACCGGAAAACCACATAGGTGACCAAGTTTGGCGGCAATTTTAATTCGAAGCAGCGCGCGTCGCGTTTTTCCCAATCGCTCTAATGTTATAAGAACGGCACCCGTTCCTGGTAGTGGTGGGGGAGCGAGTGGCCGACGGACCGTTCTCGCGGCATTTAGTCACCGGTCTGACACTTAAATGGAGCCAAGTGGTAAGCTTGATTGGAGCGGGTTAGTTCGATGCAATTTATTCAGATGGCGTTGTAAAAACATGACTTTCTTCTTCTTCACTGATTCAGCCAATCAGAACGACGATAACGATCTGCTTCCCGTTCCGTTTCCCCTGATTTTCTGTCACGACGCGACGTGTACACAACCATAACGAGTTGGAATTAATTTGAGTGTGGGAAAATACCTAAAGTACGTTTGCAGAAAGTTGTTCTAGTGTAAGTCGTTTCGTGAAATACTGTACTGCGTGATTCATGTTGTGCTTGAAGCTATTGATGGAAAATAAATACGTAGATGTTTACATAAAAGCACTTAATAAAAATCAACTAAGTTAATTTTTATTAAGTGCTTTTATGTAAAGATCTACGTATTTATTTTCTATCAATCGCTTTAAGCACAATAAGAATCACTCAGTACAGTATTTTGCGAAACAACTTGCACTAGCGGCAAACGCACTTAATCTAAACAAACCGGTAAAGTCATTAAAATTGAAAGTCTAGCAAACAAAACAAGAAAACGAAAATATAAGCAAAGCAGACGACGACGATCGATATGTCGCATTGACGACGATCGATATGTCGCATCGATGACCATCGATATATCGCATCGATCTTTTTAGTTCGTTACACATTATTCAGATAGCGCTGCTGTCTCCTTACCACCGAGTTAACATGGGAGTGCCATCTCTTTACGAAGTTCATTATTACTCTATGATTTAGTCGCTGTTCCATGTTTATACTTCTATGTTTAAATGGCGCTGCCATGTTGGCTATTATCTAAAAAACTATCAAACCGGAAAACTCACGCGGAGGCCCGCATTGTTCCGAAAGTCATAACTCCGAAAGAGCACTGTTCCGAAGTTTTTTCGGAACAGTGCTCTTTCGGAGATATGCTTTCGTAGCAGTGCTATTTCGGAGATACGCGATTTTAACCGTTCTTTTGGCGACTGACTTGAGTCAATCTTTTAGTCTGAAAGATTCGTTCGGTTTTGAATGGTTCATCGTTCTTATTTGATGCAATTGATCCGATTTGGGGATGCATATTACTTTACTTTAGTTCCCTGAACTCAGGATATTAATTTAACCTTCTGAATATTTTATACGTAATTTATTGAACATAAAATTAAAGAAATGAATGATGTGATGCTCTACTTAAGGTAGGTGAGTAAAAATGAACTAATTTAAGGCTTTTAATATTAGTTATTTATGTCAAGGACAAGAAATAGGTTGAAAATCTATTCCTATCCCCTTAGTTCTATTTAACATTTATAAATTAATTTTCGACTAGGATTAATAGAGACATATTACAAAATGTTGGTGATTTCTGAGCAGTATTTAAAGATAATAGGTAATCTTAACTTTTACCAGTCAAATTAGTGTAATGGAAACATACAAAATTCTATGGGTTTTATGGGATTTAATTGTGGAGAACTTGTCACACAATATCAGATTAGGCCTAGTTTCTAGTTGGTTGTTCTTTTGGGTTTTGCTTGCTTAACCAGAATAGGCTTAGTTGATTTATTCACTAGTGATTATGAATGAATAAAGTAGGCTAACTTAGTTGATTGTCAAAATTGATTTACCCTATGTTCCCCAGTTTTATTCTGGTTACGTTTTAACAAACATTTAATTAATCAGAAACAGGACTAGGCCTAGTATAACCTAAGTTAACATCCTCACCTGAACATCATAAAAAAGTTGGCCTAGGCGTGGTAGAAAATCGAAGAGGAGGACAGTGTGCTTTAGTTTTAGGCCTATTAATCAGGGGCCAAACACAGTTTTTAAGACTACATAAGGCCTAAGCACTTAGGTTTAAACTGTAATTTGCAGTCAAATGTCCCTTAAAACAATTTTGATTGGAAAGATAATCAGCCTAAGTTTAACTTATTCACTTAAACTTATTATCTTGATGCTTATTGGAAATTTGTTTCAAAATGTAGGAAATGTAGTGTGTAGGCTTATTATGTAAATGGTAGGTTTTTTAATCAGAAATAGCCAGTTAACACCAGAAAATATAAAAACTTTTGTAGTAGGCTACATACGTGGGTGCTCAAATTAATCATGAGAACTGAACACGAATATTCAAGAGCCAATGAATACTAGCAGAATTAGAGACAGAAAAGCTTCAATAAGTGTAAAGTCAGAGAAACAATAAATATTTTTAAGCCTATTATACTATTTTGTATAACTGACAGTGTCATCTGTTTATTAGCTTTGCTATACATTGTGACAACAATGGATTAACCCACGGTACTTATTTAAGTTATTTATTGACAAACTTTGTCCAAAACATATATATTTTAGGTCAAATTGTAACGGAAATCGCAAGCTGAATAAGAATGTTAAGAAAGTACGTTTTTATGATTAAAAAAACAGCAGGCCCCAGCTGAGATGACTTAATCATGAGCTCATGGTGGGTCAGGAGGCCACTAGGCCTATTGAAAGTCAGTCAATTGTTAAACTACTACTACAAGTAAAAACGGCTACTTTTACTTGGGCTAGTTTATGCTACCATATATTTAGATAGAATTGATTAGCTTAGGTGAGATTGAGAATCAGTTAAGTTAAGGTTAGTAACAGTACGTTACGATAGGATTGGTTCATAAGCTTTAATGGTTAACATTAATGTCGTTGAGGTTCATGGGAACTTGAATCTTAGAACCTAACCAAACATTACCCAACTTATTTCAAACCCGAAATGTGACCCGCCAAGGGAAAAGGGACACTAACTTCCATTTTTCAAAATTGAGTTACTGTATGGTCCCTAGTCAATAATTTATTAGTATTAAACATTATTTCTAACTTCTATTTTAGGTAAACTGCTTGTGTTAAGTTATTGGCTGTGTTTTACACATAATTTTGCTGGAAACTTAAAGGTAAATATTAACCTACCATTGAATTTGTGTCAGTTTTTTGCAATTTTTGTCGAATCTTGGTAGATGGGGTGCCGTGGGTAGGGTTTAACAGGGGATTTATAGGTGATAAATTTCCTACATTTCAGAAAAATTCAAGAGGAGTGCAAATTCAAGAGGAATGCTGGAAAGTGAATAATTACTTTAAGACATGTTAAAAAACATATTCAAAGAAGTTATTCAAGTAGGCCTGTTTACTCAATCAACCATTCTATTATGTATGTGTGCATTAATGAGCAACAAATGTTGGTGTGTTCAAATTTGAGAGTGATTGCAAAAATAGTTCTTGTAACTTTTTTTTATTTACAAATTTGACACATTGTAGCCTATACAATATGAAATTATAGTCAAAACAATAAAGATAATATTATTAGGCTTACCGGATGGTAGAACTTATGTTTTTTTTAATGCTGTCACTATTGTTCAGTACTTCCTGCATCAACGATTAAAAGGGGTCGTTAAATAGTTAGCTTAATTTAGGGACTGGTATATAGTGTAAACTTACTGTACACGTCTTTCAAGATTTTTTATAGACCTAACAGTACTTAGTTATAATATGGAGGCCACTATTTTCTGAGAGATTTTGTTTCCTGGATACCAAAGATAACCATATAATTTGAAAGAACATGCATACATTGATTGACTTAATGTCCAAATGTTCTGCCTCTCAGAAGACAGCGATGTTGGGGAGGATTGAGCTGAACGCGTCGCCTTCGCTAACGGCTAAAACACGTCGCCACATGTACGGCAAGCCTTATACAGCATGCTACAGCAGTTATGTTAGGTTGGGTTATAGTAAATATGTTAGTAGGACTTTCCTTGTTTCGTTACGAATCGAACCAGATGAGTCATACCTTTGACGGTGACATGGGATGCGCGCACTCCGCTCAATGACCTGACCTACTTGGAAGGGATTTGGCGGGTAAAAGTATGACTCATCTGGTATCGTTAGATTCGCGACAAAACAAGGAAATTCCTATATTTATGATAACCCAATCTAACATAACCGCTGCAGCACGCTGTATAAGGGTGGCCTCCGTATAATACCAAAGTACCGACCCAACTATTACAATTGCTACACCAACTAAAGCAAGCAGAGACAATCAGGAGACTGACACATTCTTTCTCCCGTAAAGCAAGGAAATCTACAATAAAATAAAACAAATTTACAATTAACAATATTAAGTAACAATATTATTTTGAATAATACTATTATTGAAAATAATATTATATTTTAAAATAATATAGTAATTAACGGATCTTTTCCGTTATACGTATACCACTATTCCAAATTTCCCCTTCAACCTTGATTTTTGACCGAGCAACATAAACTTGGTCAAATAATTTTTATTAATCGTTTTAAAATCGAAATTCCTTGTAAGAATATTTTACCTGGGGTTTCGTTATCTTAATTACTGTTATGTCTGTCTAGACGCGATAAGCCAGCATCTGGCCGTCTAGCGGTCCCACTTGCAGTTAGTTAGGTTAGGTTAGTTTAGGTTAGATTACTTAACCTTACCTATCCTAACCGAACTTACCAAAATCAAGCCTGGAAAACAAACCCGAAACAGTGGTATACGTATAATGGAAAATATCCTTATTAACAATATTATTTTTTAGTTTTATTAAAATTGGTTAGTAAATGAGAGAGGTGTCAGTTTTTAAATATATTCAACTAGCAGTTACCCGTGGCTTCGCTCACGACACATAGCGTGAAACAGCTGATCTTGCCACCGCTCTTAGAACAGTCAAATTAGTACCCACAGCTGTTAACATTTCTGTGTTTAAATGTTTACATCCTGATAAAATATAAACATTGAAACTTAAGACGATCATGGGGCGTAGCCCGAGGGGATTTTAAGGAAGTGAATAGGCTATGTGTTTCCCAGGTTCAAGATCTACCTCTGAGTGAAATTTCAACCCAGTCGGTTCAGCATTTTTTTGCGTTCACTTGTTACCACATCTAAACATACATACAGAAACCACCTCTTCTTTATAATAGTATAGATAAGAATAACGTTTGGCAATGTATGGTACTGAGTTTACCACAAAACCTAAGTATCAATTTTATCCGCAACCAGTTAATGTAAACTAATAATTCAAAATACAGGAACATTAATTTTTTCAAGCCAAATTTAATGGTTCAATTATATTTTTTTGAAAGTTAGTTTTTTATAAAATTTGAAAGAAATAATTTTTTAACTCTTCTAGTTTCAGCTAAATACCGTCGGTCTCATAGGAAGACCTAAGCGCAGGACCATCATAACTTTTCGTCTCGGGGCCCGAAGACACAAAAAATTTGTTCAAATTTCTAACTATATAGGCCTATATCTAATGTGTCTGTAAGTACACAAAATAGAACTGGTAAAAATGGTCCGATCGGAATGAAATTTGACAAAGACATGTAAAAGAGCTATGTTTCAGAAAAAAACCTGCCAAAATCGGTTTTTTTGCTTCTTACAGAGAAAAATTATAGCAATCTAATTTTGGTTTTAACCATTGAATTCAGTTTGAAAAAACAAATAATTTGTTATGTTTAGGTCGGCAGGGATCAGGACAGCTGCAGAAAGACACAAGTAGGCCTAACTTAAGATGCTATCACGGGCTGCAGCAGTGCCGGGGGCCAGGTCTTATTCTACCAGGCTTAAGGCAGAAGATGAGATGCAGCATTCTCAAACACCTGGTAAGTTGTGCATACCTATTACTTGAGGAATTTATTTGGCGTATTACCATAGTGTAATCAAACTCTGACCATTGGCGGCACATGAATTTATATACTGAGTGTTCACAGTTAAAAAATATTTACAATATATAAATGTTTTACGTTATAGAGGGTGTCCACAGAGCGGGAATTTCGGGAAAACCGGGAATTCTACGGGAATTATTTTTCACCAGGAAATATGCGTGAAATATAATGAATTTCGTCTAGAATATCGGAATCTAGAACAGAGGAAAATATGAAACATCATTGATTATTATAATGACAACTAGGCCTAGTTAAGGTTTTTCCATATTTGCAATACCTCTTACCTGATCACAATGGCGACCTCTGCCAAACAATGTAATGTAGCATGGAAGGGTGAGGGTGTCAAAAGTCGACAAACAATACCCCCCCCCTGACTGGTCTGAACCTATGCCCCAAAGTAGACCGATTTTTTTAAACATGCCAATTTTTTTGGTTTTTTATAAAATAATATTAAGATTATCCAGAATGAAGTATAAACCGTTTCGATAAAAGAAATTGATGCAAGAATATAATTTATTTTATTTCAAAAACAAAAACTACATGACAATTTTATTGTTACTATGCACAACTACACTAGAACCTTGATAAGAAGACTCTCAAGGGTATTCTGGAAAGAGTCTCGTTATCAAGGGAGTCTTCTTATCGAGGTTCGAGTTAACAAGACATTAAGAGTCATTACAGTATCAAGGAGACTTGAAAATTGCACTTGTAACTAAGGATTTTGTGTTATCGAGTGTCTTCTTATCGAGGTTCTATTGTACCATTGATTATCCACATCAATAATCAGTGCAGTAACCATTAACCATAAATCAATAATCAATAACCATTGCAAATGTGGATAATCAATGCAACTACTCGACTCTACTTGACACTCGTGTAGTTGGTCCACCCCTTTTAAGAAGTATTAATTTTTAAACTAATTTAAAGGCTTCCGATTTGTACGGTAATTTTTGAATTTTTGATTTATTTCGACTTTTATAACTTCGATTCGATATTTTAACTGATAGAGGCCTGTTCTATGATATATGAGGTATAACAATCGATAGAGACCAGAATTTCGATATTTTTTACCCTTATCGGTTATTTTGGAAGTAGTGAAAATTTTTCTTTGCCGACAAGAGGTCCCTTTTCGCTTTCCACCTCACATGTTATCAATGAGAACCCTTGTTGATTTTCTTCATGTTTTAAGCTCATGAATGATTAAATATACATTTTAATGTATTTTTTACAAAACTTATTCACACAATACTATTCCCTACATATGTTGATTGCTCACATATAGAAAATAAATCCTATGGAAATTTTCTGAGTACACATGTCTGCTGCAATGGGGGTATTTTTATAGACAAATGTCAATTGGAAAAAGTTCACAGGTTCCACGACAGATTGTTGCACTTTAGCTGGAATTTCAAAAGCCTCCTGTGCATAGGCTTTTCATGGGGTATTTTCCTAACCCGCAAAAGGCTCATCTAGAGAGTAATAGCTATAATTTGTATACCAAATATATATATTTTTTAAAAATTCTGGAGTTCTGGATATGCTCTGTACAAAATCCTCAAAAAATCCTTTAATAATACAGATCAGTCAAATATGCATAAAAGTTTTTACAAAAAAAATTGTTATACATTGTACTGTACTTTCTTTGGGTTTAATCATATACCTATAGAGAAGTCTTTTTGTTTCAGGAACACCGCTATGTTGTCTCTGCAAATGAAGATGAACTTCAACAACTTTGCAATTTCACCTAATTTGTTCTGTTGATAATTTTATATTGCTAATGTTATTTTCAACAATATGAAAACCATTAATTTATTCAGTTTATGAAGGAACGGTTATTGTATAAAAAAAGTTATCATGAATAAACAGTCTATTAATTTCACTAATTACACTTCTTTATCCCTATTTCATTACAGTTTCTTAAAAACCCTACGTAATGTGAACCATTAGGGTTCCGAGTTTGTGAATCCCTCTGGGTTATCAAAAATAAGGACCAAAAGTAAGATGTCCACAGTGTTTTGAAAATTTAAATTTATCTATTAATTTAAACCAGATTGCTCATTTGCAGCTTTGCTTGCAAACACTGCAATCTGTGGTTTAGTTTTAGAACTATTTCAAAGCTTGACCATACGAAGTTCAGTTGTAAAAACAAAATGAACTCAGCTTGTTCAAATGCCGATGGATAGCGCCACAGTTCTTAAAAACTGCTGCTGTTCTTACTGTACTTTAGTGATGCTCTTTTAAAAATTCTGAGACTTATTGACAAGTTTACATAAAATTTGACACCTGAAACGTCAAAATCCGTTAAGCCATTATTGAGGTTTGACTGAAAAAAAACCGCTTGTGTATTAACATATAGATTACTTAATGGAAATCTGCTGTTAAATCACACCTTACAACTCCAACTTCCACAAATACATAATGAAAATTTTAAGATAAAAAAATTGATAATAGAGAGCAATAGATGGCACCATGATTACTAATCAGACTAATGCATTAAGTCTATATAACATAGTGCGTTAACGCTCGTAAAAATATGTTCAGGTATCAAGAACATTAAACTATACTGGACCAGAAATTTTTCTCATATATGTTGTGTCCTTCAGTCTGTTCCATTTAATATGACAGTTCTTATTATAATCAGATGCAATGATAACAAATTTTGTTATCATTGGGTGTGTTCAGCTGCAGTCACCGATGGGTAATCTACAAACCTGTAAAGTGAACGGTAGTGGTGGATTTACAACCCACCGATCATTGTTGAGCACCCACCTATGTTGTATTTATGGTGGATTCGGTAAGTTACTGGACATTGTTGATTGGCAAGATGCGGTGGATTTGCCTATTATGGACTATGGTAACCGGTTAATCACTAGTGACCGCGGCTGAACGCACCCATTGTATATTTACTTTCAATTCCTTTACAAAATATCAATGTACCAATAAAATTATTTTAAATATTTCCATTATTTTTACATTATTCCTTGTTAAATAATATTAGAAATTTAAATTCAAGGACTTTAATACAGGAAAGCTCTTATCCACTTAAAAGAAGACAGTATAACAACTTATTTGGCAGAACACGAATTATCAGTATCAAGCATAATTTATTTGTTGCAAGTGGAAATAACACTTCATTAGACCAGTTCTCTTAAAATACAAGTAATAGTACTCTAGTTTTTACAGATACATTATGAAATTGCAAAATTCAATTGATAATCAAGAGCTCTATGGCACGATGATAACTAGATTTACTCAGATAACTAGATTTATCAGTAAGATAAATGTGAAAATAACTATTTGGAATATTGAAAGTTTTTTTAATTGTCATGTTACTCGCCGACGATCAAAGCTCAAAAATTGAATAAACACTTTTAAGAAATTGGAGAAGCAATTTATAGTATGCATTAAAATATTTACATATTTATTTTATTACTATTGTAAAACATACAAGTATAATATATGTATGTACTCCACAAAATTACATGGCATCATAGTTTTGATAAAATATTTTAATCTATTTGTAAAAGAAGTTTTTTAAATATACAGCGCAATGAAAGACTTATGTCTTAACCACTTAACACTAATTTTTAATGTTTATCAATGGTGACTTCAGAATTATATTTTTAAGTTTTCTAGTTCTGTATGGGACATATAATTAAAGGTTCTGTACGGGACTCGTATGAATGGAGGTTCAAAATCAAGTGATTTTTATATTATGACTGACGGGTGTTGTTATTTCATTACTAAATAGTCCCGAATTAAGAACTTATTTGTGAGAACTGTATTTTGTGTTTAAGTTGATGCAGTATGCTCACGTTATGTACAAAAATGTTATTCTTAAAAATTACTTGATTTAGACTAAAAAACTATTGACTTATCAAAGAAAAACAAACAAAATGAATGTTAAATATGTAACATCTTCACTGAAATCTTCCGACTGCACGCTCTGATTTGTGCAGTCAGAAGATATCAGTGAAGATATCATTCCAGTGCCGCACACCACCAGAGACCATCTCTCCAAGTTTTAATGTTTAATGGTTGGGTTTAAGTTGGAGGACATTAAAAGTGAAATGTTAACAGTTTTTTAAGTGGGATTGAGATAGGGTTACTATTTTCGAAGGAGATTTCGCTAAAATAAACAGGAAAAAATTATTTTTATCTGCCTGCTCTGGAGGCTCATCTATTCTGGAATGACCGAGCAACGAAAGTATTCGCGAAATACTTATTTTTACCATAATATTTCAGTTTTTGCGCTGAATTCCAGATAACCCGTCATTTTACTTCACACCCCATCAAGTCGGATGTTCCACAACACGATTCGACCCTAGGGAATTTTGGTGTTGTTTCTGTTGTTGCATCACTGTATTGCTTAACAGTCTTACCACGTTCAGGGAAAACACAGAAAAACAGGGGCGAGTGATCGCCCCTACGAAAGTGTAAAATTAATACAATCAAATTCAATCCTTTGATTTCAATAATAATATTTTTTATATAGATAACATTCTGGGCAGACTTATTGTGGTCGTAGAAGAGTACGTAATCCCTCCAAGTAATCTATTATTGTAAGAAATATTTAATAAGTACATTTTATTTTAGCCTGGATGTTTTGAAACAGCTATACTTAAATTGTAAGGGAGATGGTGGCAGTTTTTTAATAACCTCTGTAAGATCACTAGTTAATATAATAAATTATCACATTTAAAGTTATTCATTTATTACTTATCTCAAAAATCCAAAAGTAAACATAAACAATAAACATGACATGACATATGGTTAAACTAATCATATGACATCTTCTCTTCTTCATAAACTCAGTCCAAGGCCACACAGTGTGGCCTTGCTCAGTCTTTTCGGCTTTACAACCCTACCAGATTAATTAAGGTAAGTACATGAATAAGGTACTTTTTTACACAAGACAATATAAAATATGTGTTTAAAAGAATTATTTTATACTAGTATTCAACCAGCTATTTTTTCTCAGAGGCAAACTTATTTGGTCTTTCGTAGTTCGTGATTTTTTAAAGCATAGTTTTCTGATCGGAATCATATGAGAGATCTTGCATAAAATTAGTATATGTTCTTATGGAGTTGGAGTTATGGAGTGAATCCAACATAGCAACCGATTCCAACCTCCTCTTAAAATAGCTTATTGAAAATAATAATAATATCTTTATTGTTTCGACAATAATTTTATATTGCATGAAAAATATTTTGTATACAGTACCCTAAAATGTAACACACTGAAAACCTGGACGTAATGGATGAATTTTGACGCTATGCACCCCTATTTATTATTATTTTAATAATTTTCAATAAAGGCTCTTAAACCAACATGGTGTTATGTAGCGGCTATTTATTTTTAACGGAAATTTTTCTTAATTTAAAAATAACAAATCTGAATGTTATGAAACATGCACATAAACATGTATTACAGCTACAGCGCTTTTCATTGATATCAGACGTTCTTCGTTCTACAAGACATGGAAGTTTGAAAACGTCCGGAATCTTAAAAATAAGCTCCGCGTGTCAAAATGAAAAGGATACATCAGAATTATTTTTAAATATAACCTAAGTTATCAAAATATTGCCAATTGAAGCATGAAAGAGGTAATTTGTAATAATTTTTTTGTTATTTAATCAAGCTGAACGCTAATATTTTTAAACAGTACTTTCACTAATACTGTACATAACATTTTATTAGAATATTACATGTTACAGATCAATAAACATCTATTGGGTTATATCAACCAATATTAGTTACTCTATGGCGAAACTAAGTCGATTGGGAACAAGTTCGAGTTAGAGATCGACTCTCATGGTTGATCTGTTAAAATGAGTCGTTCTTATCGGAGCAGTGCCTTTCGGAGGTATGATCTTCGGAGATATGCCCTTTCGGAATTATGCCTTAAAAAACACATATTTTGTTTCGGAGATATGCTTATCGGAGTTATGACTTTCGGAACAATGCAGTGCACTCAAACTCACGGCCGTCAAAACACTTCATCACTTCATCGACCTTTAAATTATTCAAAACAAGGAGGTTAGAGTCTGTTGTACTGGAGTTATTGCCACAATGATTTGTTGATGAATAAACGGTATTAGGAAACTGACACATACTTTGTCCCTTCAAGTCATTTAAAACCAGAAAACATATTTAGTGAAATAAAACAAATTAACAATTAATTATCACACAAATATATACCAAATGTTATCAAAATCGGTTAGTAAATAACGGAGATATCGATTTTTAAATATTTGCCATAAGAATAACATTGGATAACGTCCTTCGTTTACCGCCGAATTAAAATATCAATTATCTCCGCAACCAGTTGACGTAAACTCATGATTCAAAATACTACATTATTTATTTTTTCAAGTCAAATTTAATGGTTGCAAGTATATTTTCTTTAGAGGTCACAGATTTTGTGAAATTTCAAAAATATGAATTTTTTAACACTTAAACCCCCATAACTTCTGAACCTGAATTTTTACAGACATGCGGGTGGTGTCATTTTGTTTCTCATCTTAAGCACTAAAAACCATGAAATATTTATCAAAATCGTTCCAGCCGTTTTTGAGAAATTAGGATTTTTGTCATTTTTACGGGGTTTTATGGTGTAAATACCCTTAAAAATAAAAAATTCAAAAAAAATGAAAAATACGCCTGGAGATGCCACGGCTTTATACCTACATGCCAAATTTCATGAAAATCGGTCCACTGGTGTCGTCTCTAGCTTTGTTTACACACACACACATACACACACACACACACACACACACACACACACACACACACACACACACACACACAGAGAGAGAGAGAGAGAGAGAGACAGACACCACGCCAAAAACCATTTTTTTTGGATTCAGGAGCACTACTTTTTGCGTATTTTATTTAATTGAAGTAAGATAACGACAAAACTAATTTAATTACGTCGACTCTTTGAAAATAAGTTTTTATATTCGATCAATTAAATGGTTCAATTCCCACAGCTGAATTGTTCGTTTTTCGTTTGTTTATGTAGAGTACGAAATTAATTCCACTTCTATTGCTAACCTAACAAAATTAGAGGGCCGCAAAATTAGAGGTCGTCTTGGGTCTGGCTGCGGAGTCAATTTTTGTGCACATCACTTTTTAAATTAGTACTACAACTATTTAATCTAATATTAAATATTTATCGATGTCGTCTACGATGTAAGATAAGTATATAATTAAATTATAAAACGATAGTAATACTATAAGTCAATAAGTCAATAAGTCATTTATTAAGCCAGATTAACAAATACTTGCATTGGCCAAGTCAAATAATACATTCTTTGATAAAACATCTTGTTTATCTTACAGTAAAAACAACTGAAATATTTACAGTCTTAACTACAGTTTAATACAACCAGTATTTACGAGTCAAGACTACCAGTTTTCACGGGTGCTGTATACTGCCTTATTTAAAAGGATGGACTTTAATTTGTTTCTAAATTTACCAACATCCTGTTCAGCCTGTAATGAGAATGGAAGGTTATTGAAGAGTTTAACTGCATTGTAGTAAAAGTGCTTTTGAAAGAATGAAGTTGAGTGACGGGGAATGACAAGGTCGGAAGTGTTCCGGAGAGAATATCTGCAATTAACTGGAGTAAGGAATGAAGATAGGTTGCTCTTGGTATATGATAGAGTTTCCAGGATATAGATGGATGGAAAAGTTAGAATTCTGTATGATCTGAATGTTTCTTTGCATGATTGTTGTTTTGGAAGGGAGAACACAATTCGAATCGCCTTCTTCTGAAGTCTGAATAAGAACAGCGTCCGTTGTGTTTCGCACCCCCAAACTGGAAAAGCGTAAGTCAGGTAGGGGTAAATGAGTCCATAATAGGCAGATAAGAGTACCTCAGTGGTGGCTGTTCGGCGAAGCATCCGAAGCATGAAAATACCCACAGATACTTTTTTGATTACATGCTCGATATGTTGATGAAATCTGAGGTTTTCATCAAGGATTAGTCCAAGGAACTTCACCGTTTGGGAGGGACAGATTATGGTTTCATCAAGCAGTACATTTAGGTGAGCGCGAGTCTCCTGGAATCGTCTTTTGGAAATGTGAAATTGAAGAAGCTCGGTTTTCTGGGCATTCAAGGATAAACGATTCTCTTCGCACCACTGAAGCAAGCTGTTTGATTCAACAAAAGCGGTCTGTTCTAACACCTCCATACTGGGATTAGAAATAGTGAGGGAAGTGTCGCCGGCAAATAGACAGATATTTGCCTTCTTCACACTGGAAGGTAAGCTATTAATAAAGAGAAGGAAGAGGATTGATCCCAGGACGGACCCCTGAGGCACACCTTTCTTGACTGAAGCCTCTGAGGAGTAACAATTCTGCATGTACCCCTTTGCGTCAACAGCAGGTATGGTGACTGACTGCCTTCTCCCTTCCAGATATGAGGAGAACCAACTAAGAGCAATGCCCCTAATCCCTATATCACTCATTTTACTCAAGAGTAGCCCGTGGTCGACCATATCAAAGGCCTTCGTAAAGTCAAAAAACATGCCCACTGCAAACTGCTTTGAATCAATATCTTTTACGACTCTGTTTACAAGGCTGAGTATAGCGCTAGTAGTGGATCTGTTTCTTACAAACCCATGCTGGCCTTCGAATACTATTCCATGGGTTTCCAGGAAGCTCCACAATCTATTCAGAACTGCCTTTTCGAACACTTTAGAGAATGTAGAAATGAGACTTATAGGTCTGTAATTATTACAGCACGTTTTATCTCCAGATTTTGGGATGGGCCTTATAATCGATTGCTTAAGTTTAGATGGAAATTGGCCCTCGACAAAAGAACAATTCAAGATGTGACATAGCGGTGTTACAATCAAATCAGATATTGACTTAAGCAGTTTAGGAGATATTTCGTCAACCCCTGCCGATTTTAGCGAATTTCCCCCATAGGGAAGAAGCTGTTACCGTAGGTCTCATGGTAAGACCTAAGCCTAAAACCATCATAACTTTTCTTTTTGAGGTCCTCAGATGCCAAAAACACCATTCGTTCACTTTCATAAATAAATATATATATATATATATATATATATATATATATGTGTGTGTGTGTGTGTGTGTGTGTGTCTTTAAGCACGATAACTTGCGCAAAAATGGTCCAATCGGAATTAAATTTGGCATAGACATGTAAAGTAGTAATTCTTCGGACGAGTTCGTAAACCAGCCCGATCGGACCACCGGAAGGGGGGGTAAAGGGGGGCAAACTCCCCCCAAAAATGGGTTTTTTGAGATTTTTACATAGAAAAATAAAATTTTTCAAATGTTTATTATTCAGCCCAAAAAAACAAACAATTTAGTATTTTGAATCATGGCTCTATGTCCATTGGTTGCCGAGATATTGAAAGTGGTAAACACAGTACGTTGTCCCAATGTTAACCTTATGGGAAATCAGTAAAATTCTATATCTCGCTTATTTCTCAACATATCTTGATAAAACTTGGTAAATGGCTTCTTCTAGTTCAGATCTACTAAATATTGAATTAAAACCACCCAGTTTTAATATACCTGTAGCAGCAAACCTCCATACTCATTCCCCATGTTATTCGTATGGAGCTTACAAAAACATGTCAAATCTCGCTATGTTGGATCGAAATATGTTGTTTTGCACTTGAAATTCGCTGAGTATGCAGGTCTGCTGCAACGGAGTATATATATATATATATATATATGTGTGTGTGTGTGTGTGTGTGTGTGTTTTTAAGCATGATAACTCGCCTAAAAATGGTCCTATCTTAATGAAATTTGGCATGGACGTGTAAAGTAGTAATTATTCGGACGATTTCGTAAACCAGCCCGATCGGACTACCGGAAGGGGGGCAAAGGGGGGTTAACCCCCCAAAGAATGGGTTTTTTGAGTTTTTTACATATAAAAATAAAAATTATCAAATTTTTGTTCGCACCATTGAATTCAGCTCAAAAAAACAAACAATTTAGTATTTTGAATCACTGTTCTATGTTCATTGGTTACCGAGATATTGAAAGTGGTAAACACAGTACGTTGTCTCAGAGAACTGCCTCACAGAACCTTATGGGAAAATAAGTAAAATTCTATATCTTGCTTATTTCTCAACATATCTTGGTAAAACCTGGTAAATGGGTTCTTCTAGGTCATATCTACTAAATATTGAATTAAAACCACCCAGTTTTAATATACCCATAGCAGCAAACCTGCATACTCATTCCCCATGTTATTCTTATGGAGCTTACAAAAACATGTCAAATCTCGCTATGTTGGATCGAAATATGTTGTTTTGCATTTGAAATTCGCTGAGTATGCAGGTCTACTGCAACGGGGGTATTTTATTTTTTAGTCCAGTAATAATGCGTTTTATTTCATCGTTTGTAACAGGACTCATAAAAAACGAAGATCTTATTTGTCTCATTGAATGACTATAAGCATTATTGTTTTGTCTTGGGCAGTCAGAATTGCCTACTTCGACGAAATATCTATTGAAATTCTCGCAGACCTCTTCAGGATTGGTAAGTATGTCACCCTTGCTGTTCTTGAGGCAAATGCTTTCTAATTCTCTCTTTTGATTAGGTCTGCTGGCATTTATGACTTTCCAAATTCCCTTCGTTTTACTATCTGATTCTTCAATCGTGTTCAGTATCGACTTTGCTTTGAACTCTCTTACCATTCTCCTGTATTGGTATTTTAGTCTTAAGTAATACTGTTTAAGAAAATGATCAGAATGTAGGTTTTTTGTTTTTTATGATATACAAGACATTGCTCTTTTAGTTTTAGAAGTTCTTCTGAGTATCTGATGCGTTTGTTGGTTTTCTGCTTAATTTTTGTGCACTTCTTTGGGAAAGATATTTCAAAATAATGCTTCAGGAGGCTGTTAAATTCATTAAATTTTTCTTCAGTATTTTTAGCCGTATATACTCCATTCCAATCCTCGCGCTTTAAATAGCATTTAAAGGTCTCTATATTTGATCACTTAATCACTTAATCACTTAATCACTTTATTAAGACAGGTACCTCATAGAGGACGTTACCCTGAATATGAGTGAAGGATGAGTGTGATGATCGTGATGATAGTGGCGCGATCTTGTAGCCTTGTTACTGAACTGAAGCTTCTCCCATATCTAAACTTAGCACGGTTATCATCTTCATCAGGATGTCTGTCTATCGTTATAGTTTGAGCAGTATGATCTGATAAAATAGTTTTAATGACTTCACTTTTAAGATATTCATCATCATTCGTAAATATATGGTCAATCAATGTTCGTGAGCCCAAAGCTTCCCTAGTGTATGATTTGATTAAATTATAGAGACCAAATGTAGACATAGTAGCAATAAGCTTACTACTTTTGAGGCTTTCGATTGCCAGGTCTATGTTAAAATCTCCTAGGACATATATCTTAGAATGGGAATCTGCATACTTATTCAGACATTCGCTTATATGATCAAGAAAATTGTCAAGATGGCCAGAAGGTGGTCTATTGAAAACTAATTTTTGTTTTTATCATATAACATTTTGATGATTCAAAAACAACGACAAACGAAATTAGAATCATGTTCATGTTTTCAAGTCTTTGACGTTTGTGTTTGAAGGTCGGTGACAATCCTCCAGTAAGGCTTCACTTTTTCCTATCTCATAAGCAGTCTATTGACCGATTTTCTTAACGGGACCACTTTTTGAGATACTGTGCGAGAGAGATGGAGAATCTTGTGAGGGGAAGTGTTAACCAATCACAGTCCCTCAACGTGACATGCTCGATCACGATTGGCTGAAGCAAATATGTTTTTTGTTGTTTTTTTTAATTTAATAGTTTCGTGACATCTGTTACATACGCCACTTTGATACAATGATCCCTGAACCTAATACTTTGTAACTTGTATTAGTAACGAATGTTTGTTTTCATGTCGTCGGGAGAAGATTAAAATTGTTTTCAAAATAAAACAGCTGTTGATAGCTTTTTAAATTAAAACTATCAGCAAGAAAAGAAATATCTATGGCCAAATATAAATCATGTTAAAAAATGGATTAGTTACACATTATATATTCGAATGCTTATCTTTAAGGGATAACGTTTTGTACAAAATGGCTGTTACAATACTTATCTCAAAAATAATTATACAGTAGCATAATTCAAGTATTAAGTTATATTAGGTTTTTTTATTTAATTAATCTATTATTAGTTTAGTTTATATTTTTAATTATGAAATTAACTAGGCGTTCAGAAAATCGTATATATTGATGGGAGAGGGTTAAAATTAGTGGTATTTGATCCTATAACTCGGCAAGAGTAACAGTAGCCTACCCTTAGACGCTCGATCCCCCGCTCGATGTAGTTTGCTAGCGTTCACGCGTGAGAAGGGTGCAGTCACACCAGACCAACGTTAAGTTCCACTATTTTAGCGATTCAAACTCGCGAACCAATAAACATAAAAGAAGGCATCAGTGTTATGCGGATAAATTAACGTTGATATCCAAGACGGTGCGGGATTTTCTGATACGTGATGCAAGCTCTAGTTTATATGTTTAGGGCTTTAGGCCTACTAGATCGAGTGCTGACGAATGCGAATGCGATCTATAACGAGCAGGAGTGAACTTCAAAAATGGTGAGAGTTCACTATCGTCGAACCAGGGTGAACCTGACTTTCCCTGCAAACATTCGGTGTATTATGCTGTTTAAGGCCTTGAAAGAGCGCTTAGGAACGATCCATGCTGAAAATTTGTTTAATCAATCAAATGAGGCTTTTTTCAAAAAGTATTAATCGGTGCTTAAAAACTAAAAACCGAATAAGTTCTACATATGTAATCATAACTATGTGTGATTTAGTACATCCTAATTTCCGATATTTTACGTATAAGAATCTTATAATTGGTTCATATTCGCTTTACCTAATTTGTTCACTAATAAGCCTACACCAGGCAGACACCTAAAGTTCAGTTTTAACATGTTCGTTGCGATTGTTTTCTAGGTCTGGTAAACACGCAGTGCCAAGTTCAGTTGTGAGTAATCTTTACATTTTTGTTCTTCACCACTACGGAGATGGAAAAATGTACCACGCACACTCTATGATTGTCAAGATAAACGTTAAAAAAGTGTTTAACATGAAAAAATATGCCCATAAATGCGCTATTTAATTTAGTATGCACGACAAAAAAAACTCTCTGTACTCGTAATTTTCTTTTCATCCTCTGATCTAAATAAGAAACCCAAAAATTTCTTCACAGCCGTCTTTTGAATAATAGTGAAAATAAACTGTTGCAACTGCGACCGGAAAAAGAACAGTTAACCTTAGTAGATGGGAAACGGGGTTTCACCGGCGTCCCAAGAGGTCCTCTTCGGACGAGAGGGGAGGGGAGAGGTAGGGATGGTAGGGGTAGGGGATGGGAAGGGTAGGGGAGGGGTTGGGCAGGGGATGAGTAGGAGAGGGGTGGGAATGGTATGGGTTGGGCGAGAGGGAGGGGAAGCGTTATCTAGAAGGGGAGATGTGGAGGAGTGGGGCGTGAAAGGAAAGGTTAGGAATAGGTTGGAAGGATGTGTACGCGCCATCATATTACCTCTTCACTCCTCCTTATTGCGTCATCACGCCCTATGATGCCACATCACATCCCCTCTCCTTCCTCTCTCCCTTCCACCAATCACACCCATATCCGATTGTTTACCCCCACCCTTCCCTTCCCAAATCCCTTCCCTCTCTTTCCTCTCCCGACACCTCTTCTAATCCTCTCTACTCACCCCCCAACATCCCTACCCTTCCCTCTCGGGAAGTTCCTTTTTGAGTGACCAAGTTTTTACAAATCACTTGTCATTTATTTAATCAAGTTCATTTAATATTACTATTGAAAAAAGTATCATGTTCCTAACAAAAAATGTCATTATAACAAATTTATTGATTTTGTTACCTCCTCCTCTCGTCCACCCTTACCCCCCCCCCCCCGCCATCACCACTAACCTCCCCACCTCTAACTTTCCTTTTCAAAAATCCAAGTCCAAATTGTCCAAGACGTTACTATCAAATAAGAGATTTTAAAGTAATTTGAAATTATCACATAAATATATACTTCACAGG
The DNA here is from genome assembly GCA_035578135.1 of Flexamia atlantica. NCBI lineage: Eukaryota > Metazoa > Arthropoda > Insecta > Hemiptera > Cicadellidae > Flexamia > Flexamia atlantica. Next base: position 160,089,787 of record JAQJVK010000001.1, read on the forward strand.
AAAAAAGGTATGATCAAATCAAAATTTAGTATTTTCAACACCACTAGCCACTTTCAATTCAGCCTAGTTTTAAGAAAATCTCTTCCGGCAATGAGATAACACGCTACGAATAAAATTCTCACTAAGTTTTTACAACCTTAACCTACGTCTGTCACAAAACCGCCACAACTTTGATTGCATAACATAACCAGTAGCTGTTTTACAATTTTTATATGTCCTGTAACCTACATAAACCAGCTAACTCTTCCTCTTTCGCCATTTATACGCCGGAGCCTTCTCTTTGTATTGTTCGATTTAATTGATTTTCGAAATATACTAATCTTAACCTAGAATCTATATCTATATAATTAATACGCCAACACGAAATTTGTCTTATGAACTCCTCCGTCATTTCTTAACCGATTTTGATCATTGACGGCTCATTGGAAAGAGGGTGTCGCGTAGATTTGCAAACTGGCCTTACATTTTTTTAAAAGTCCCTTGGGCTCTGCCCCATATGCTTTTAAAGTTCCCATGTTATCCTTATGAAGAACATAATTGTTTACATTTTGATCAGCTGGATAATTTAATTGCTGTTATTTTTTAATTTTTAATTTGTGTAAACATAACCCTCAAGACGGATCGTGTTAGCATGATTGTGTTTTAAATTTGTTGTCATTTGAATTATCGCTCTGCTACAGTAGCGCACGATTCCGTGCGCTCGGATCCACTAGTTAAAATTATTACAAACAATTTCCATAGCAAACGCAACTTTTTTAATGAATTTAGTTTTTATTTTATAAACGTAAGGAGTGTGTGGTTGGCTTTCATAAAATACACATGTTGCCAAAATCCGTTTACGTTAATATTAAGGGTGATTTCATCTTAAAAACGGATGTCAAAAGAATTGTGATTTTTATTTTAGCAGAGTTTAAATATTGGTTAATTTTGGTAGCAAACATTATAATAAACCTTTTAATTAGATGTAAAACAGTACATTGTAACAGAAAAAGAAAACTCTTTAATATATCAAAAACTTGACACAAACATAATCATCATAGTAAAAACAAAATATACAAAACCTTGTACATTATTGTCAGCTGACTTTAGAAATTATACAATTGGGGAAAACATCTTTCAATGAATATAATATATATACATATAGTTTCAACACTCTCCCTCATTGAATAGATGTTTCATTTTATAAGTCCAATTTTACTTAAATGGTCTGTTAACTTCCTCCTGTGTAATGGCTTAGTTAACATATCAGCTAACTGATGTTCGGTTGCAATCGGTTGAATGTTGATAAGTCCCTCTTGAGAAACCTCTCGAACAAAGAAGTGTCTTATCCGAATGTGTTTGGTTCTTTTGTGAAATTCTGGGTTCTTCGCAAGTTTTATGGCTGCTTCGTTGTCTATAAATAATGAAGGTACTTGTTCAAGACACATTAATTCTTCAAGTAATCTCTTGAGCCAAACGATTTCTCTTGTAGCTTCGCTAGCAGCTACAAGTTCAGCTTCTGTTGTTGACAAAGCTACACTTTGTTGCCTTTGGCTAACCCATGATATTGGTCCTCCGCCATATAAACAAATCACCCCAGTTGTTGATCTTCCTGTGTCAGAGTCTCCTCCTAGATCAGCATCACTGTATCCTTCTAATGTCAACTTATGGTCTGGTTGATATGTGATACACAAATCATCAGCTCCTTTCAAGTAGCGAAAAATTCTTTTCACTCGCATGATATCCTCATTTGTTGGATTCTCAAGCTTCCTCGATGCAAGTCCAACTGCAAATGCGATGTCTGGTCTTGTAGATATCATCACATACATCAGTGCCCCAACTGCTTGACGATATGGATAATTCAAACCTCTCCCTGCTTCACAAGTTTCAAGCGATGATCCACTTATGATTGGAGTGGTGACGGGTCTACATTCGTGCATCCCGAATCTTTGAAGAATTCTTTTTATATAGCTCTTCTGATGAATTTTTAAAGTTCCATCTTCTTCCTGGCTGATTTCTAGACCAAGGAAATATGAAAGTTCTTTTTCTTTGATCTTGAATTCACTTTTCAAGCTCTTAAGAAACTCGTCTCGATGAGTTTTGTTTGAAGATGCTACCAAGCCATCATCAACGTAAAGAACAACCAAAATCTGGTCCTCTCCTTCCCTTCTGATGAATAAGCAAGGATCAGCGGTGCTCTGAATAAATCCTAATTTATTCATAAAATCTACCATCCTTTTGTGCCAACATCTCGCAGCTTGCTTTAAACCATATAAGCTTTTCTTTAATCTGCAGACTTTTCTACTACCATCTTCAAAACCTTTAGGTTGTTCGACATAGAGTTCTTCATTTTCTTCTAGTCTCCCATACAAAAATGCAGTAGAAACATCAAATTGAGCTAAGTTCATTTTTCGAGTTGCTGCGACGCTTAAAATAGTTCTAATAGTACTCATTCTTGCGACTGGACTAAACGTTTCTTCGTAGTCTATCCCTTTTTGTTGAGAAAAACCTTTCACAACGAGTCTTGCCTTATATCTTTCGACAGTTCCATCTGGGTTTTCTTTTATTTTGAAGACCCATTTGCATGGCAAGGCTTTCTTATTTTCAGGTAGTTCTTGAAGTTCCCACGTTTCATTTTCTTCAAGCGCTTTAAGTTCAGTTTCCATCGCTGCTTTCCAATGTTTGGAATCCTCTGACTGAATAGCTTCTTCATATGTTGTTGGAGTATATGATGCTTCAGTCATTAAAAGTGATACGTACTCATTATAACGCTCAGGACGAAGAATGCTCTCCCTGTTTCTGAGCTTCTTTTTCAGTTGATTGCCATCAGCATCTTGAGGCGGTTGAGGGTCAACCTCTTTTTCTTCTGAATTATTATTTGAAATCTTTCCTGACTCTTCTTTTGTGTCATTTGTATCCTCTTTTGGCAGACAAATAGTCGTATTTTCTGAATTCAATGGAATTTCATTGATAATGACATCTCGTGATCTCCTTATATTGGATCCTCCAGTCCAAACTCGATAGCCGAAGCGATCATAGCCGACTAGAACACCTTTGATTGCCTTCTTGTCCATTTTCTTTCTCTTCTGTTTCGGTAGATGTACATAGCATTCGCTTCCAATTATACGTAGATACTTAATGTTTGGTTTCTTGTGGAACCACATTTCAAAAGGTGACTTATCTGGATCTCCGGATTTTCCCGTTCTGTTGCGAATATACACAGCAGTGTTTGTCATCTCGCCCCATAAAGCTTGAGGTAGGTTTCCATGAGCATGTAGAAGTGACCTTGCTGCTTCTACTACAGTGCGGTTATCTTTTTCGATAAAGCCGTTGAGCTCACTACAGTAAGGTGGAGTAAGAATTTGCTGAATACCGTGAACATCCAATAGTTTCTTCATTCGAGCATTGTCAAACTCACCCCCATTATCAGACTGGAAAGCTTTAATATTATGACCAGCTTGCTCACACTCCTTAATAACCATTTGAAACTTTTCGTATACCTCAGACTTCTCTTTTATACAATAGATGAATCAAAATCTCGTAAAATCATCTTTGAATAGAACATAGTAGCGATTTCCCCCAAATGATCTTTGAAAAGGACCGCATACATCCGCATGAATTACCTCTCCGGGAGTCGTTGCTCTCTGCCTTGTACCAAACTTCTGTTTGTGTGCCTTTCCATAGATACACCCTTCACAAATTTCAGAACTCACAGGAACTTTAATCCCCAACTCACGTTCAATGACATTTTTGACGTGACGTTTGTCTTGGTGAGCCATGCGCTCATGATAAATTTGCAAAGTTTTGCTCGGATTTGTTACAGAATTAACAATGGATTGTTGATTTGGAATATTTACAACATTCAATTTGTAAAGACCATTGTGCCACTCCCTTTGCCCAGTAAAAACTACTTTACCATTGACTTCCAACCTACATTTATTAACATTTGAAATAAATTTACTTTCAGGTTGTCTGTCATGAGCTGACAGCACAGAGAACAAATTTTTGCTCATACTTGGGACAAACCATACATTAGAAAGAGTGACATCCCTGTAACTACCATTTTCATAAATCCTGAGACCTACGTCCCCATAGCCAAGTGCATCGACACTTTGACCATTAGCTGTTGTAACACTATGAGGTCTGTCAAAAGGCTTTACAAATTTAAAGAGACTCTCATTGTTACAAACATGATTTGTAGCACCATTATCTACAAACCAATGTTGACTATCACATTCAATAGAGAATAAACTAGGTGCACACAATTGCATATTACTTGAACCAAATTCAATGTTTTGTGGTTTAGGAGGTTTTCCGTCCTTTTTCCACTTGATACAATTTTTTATCATGTGACCTTCTTTTTTGCAATAGTGACAAACAAACTTAGATTTCGATTTTAAATCTTGCTTTACTTTGGGTTTTCTTTTGACTAAACTCAAAGTCTCCTGATCCCTAACATCATTACTTGAGGGAGTTGTTCGCAGAGATCTTTCATACGAACATAGTTGACTGGTTAGGTGGTCAACAGTTCTTTCAGACTTGGCCATGAGCTGCCAACTCGATTTGAAAGAAAAATATTCAGGAGGTAAAGTCTCCAAAATCTTACAGATTAACAAAATTTCTGGAAGTTTGTCAACACTGTTACCTTCATTCAGTTCAATATTTAAACTGTTCCAGATATTCTTTAATTTTGAAAGATGGTTAGACATATCATCATCAGAGTTGTATTTAAAATTAAAAAACTCCATGCACAAGGAAAAGGTTTTATCCTCCGTTACTCCTTCGTAAAGTCTGTGGAGTTCCAACCAAACGTCTCTAGCTGAATGGAATCTCATTACTTTTGTTAATGATTCCTCTGTCATATTAGCGGTTAAAACTAACAACGCCTTTGTATCAGCATTATTAAAGAATTCTATCTTAGAGTGGTACTGTTTTACCTGTTCTTCCGTTGAACCTTCTGGTACAGCCTCTGGTTTGCTTAGTTTTCCTTTTACTACATCCTCACCTCCGAGAATGCTCCTTAGAAGGATTAAGACTTTGTATTTCCAGGTAGCCCAATTGCTCTTACCTTCCAAATAACCAATATTGACTTTTAAATCCATTAAGAAAATCTTCTCCAATGGTACCTAAAACTTAAGACTCAAAAATACTAATTATTAGTTTTGCGCAGTGGAAGCGTGCTGGGCCCATAACCAATTGTGATTTTTATTTTAGCAGAGTTTAAATATTGGTTAATTTTGGTAGCAAACATTATAATAAACCTTTTAATTAGATGTAAAACAGTACATTGTAACAGAAAAAGAAAACTCTTTAATATATCAAAAACTTGACACAAACATAATCATCATAGTAAAAACAAAATATACAAAACCTTGTACATTATTGTCAGCTGACTTTAGAAATTATACAATTGGGGAAAACATCTTTCAATGAATATAATATATATACATATAGTTTCAACAAAAAGCAGTAGATTAAAGGTTTTAATTGGAAACTGGTGTTTAGTTTTATAATACTCATGATCAAAGACATATATCGCCACTCATTTTTATAATATATGAATCAGCGCACATATGTTTTCATATATTCAAATACCCCAGAAACACAGAATAAATATTAATACAAATATTTCTGTATGATAACTTTGGTTAATGGTTACAAAATTAAAAGCTACAGTCTTTGTGATAGTTTGTTTAACACTTATCTTAAATGTCAACAAAAATGAATGAAGGGTATTTCATTTAGTAAATATACACAGGTATAGTTAAAAAACTTTATTGTTTGCTCAACATTCCACATCACCCATGAGGTAGGAGCATGATGCGTTTTTTTATAGTGGTTTCCCCAGTAGGCCTAGCCTAGACACAAAAACATGTGTCTAGTCCACTTTACAAAATACATTTAACTACACAGACATTTATACAATTATAATATACATAATTTACATTTATACATTTTAATATACACTTGAAATATGTATAAATATATACCCTTTTCTGAAGGACGATGTCTAGTTCACAATTTCATCTTCGGGTATTTTGTAGTGTCCCCACGGTAGTGATTGTATACCATCACTTAACACGTACCGTTTATCATCGTGAGCTGATAAAGAGATCTTGTTTAGCTCTATACTATATAAGTCGTGTTTGTAGCTTCTAATCATGTGTATCGGTCGATATTGGTCAATTTGTGTTTCTAGACAGTCTTTGTAATCTTGAAAAGTTATATTATTTCGTATAACCGATGCTTTGACACCCTTTGACTTTTTAATGAGATGATCACCTTCTGAACGGCTGGCATACATCTTTGAACGTAATCCTATATGCTCATACATAATTTTCCCGTTCAACTCATCCTTAAATTTACCAATAGCCTTCTTGTTCCTATTGCTGAAACATGGATGTGTAGATGGGTAATCACTGGTGTCAAAGTATTCGATCATTTCCTTCATATCTTTGTAGAAGTCCTCAGTTTGGATATGGTATGTCAGGCTATCTGTGTCGGTGTATTGCAATCTGGCTTTCTCCTTGTATCGGGCCTTTATAATGTTGTAGTGGAAGTCGTACATAAGCGTCTTCGATACATCCAAAATACTCATTCCCACGTAGATTGCTTTGTTGAAAAAAAGTTTGGTTTTACTCATATGTACAGCTGCTAGTTTCTCAGTGAAAATTGTTCTCCGCTTGAAGTTTGGTTGGGCTAACCATTTGTCGACTTGATTTTCTTGAGTTGCCAATCGGATGTCAACACGATTGCGGATATTTTCCATGGTTTTACCGAACACAGAATTGTTCATAAGTTTGAAAAAGTCTTTTTCAAAATTGTTGGTGGCGCATGTCCTCATATTTGTATTGAGATCAATATACGGTTTAAGCCATTTTTTCTGAGCGAAACGTATTATTCTGTGGATTTTCTTTAGTTTCAAGCCCAGAGAAATGTATTGTATCAGACTTCTATAGTGAATTACATATTTCTTCTTTTCAAATAAGGTTGCGAGTAGTTTTTTTCCTTGCTTTTGTCCTGGAGGTACTTTATGTTCGGGAGCTAAAGGGAGATCAGAATGGAGGTCATGTAATGTTTGTGGATATTCTAGATCGACTTCTAATATATAGCCATGGTCACTATCATCGGGAACCGAGAGTACATCTATGGTTTGTGTGTCTTCGACCCACTGGAAATCAGAGTAAGGCATGGGTTCCCCCATCGCCCAACCATACAGGTTGTTTGCGTCGAGGTATGTTAGGTATGATGTTGGTTGGTCTTTATCATATTCTTCCTTCATGTATTTGTTATTGGCGGCTGCGTAACGGTTTGAACACTGCGACAGTCCACCTCGTATCCCATTACCAATCATCAAGACCATGTTGTAATCGGTTAGAAGCTCTAGCTCGATCTTAGTCGTCTTGAGCATTGCACTCCATGCCAGTCCAGGTGCCGTATAATACCATGCAGGGTCGAGTTGGTACGTCTGCATACACAAGTCTCTAAAATTTTCCATTACATCGGTTAGTAGTAGCACGTCTGATTTGTTATATAAAAGTGTGTATTCCTTCATATTTGGAATATTAAAAGCACTCCAAACTTTGCATGCATGTTTATAATCTTCCTCTTCAATTTCGGAGTTATTTAATTTGTTATAAAATTCTTCTTTTGCAGGAAGGTGTAAGAGTTCAAATTTTTCCAGTGAGTCCATGAAGTCGTAAGGGTACACGCCTTTTTTTAGAAGCAACTGCAGTTGTTCACCAGAGAAGTGCTTTGATGTATATTTAAACTGGGAAGGAGATAGATTTTTTACTAGCACATCTAAGCTGCTAGACATAAATTTTAAGGAATCAATAAATCTTAGGTCAACGCCTCCTTCCACATGTACAGTATATGAAATGTATCTTTCTTCGTTGTTCGGGATAACTTCAATAGTTTCATTGTTTAGTCCAAACATTTTTATAAACAGATGTGTATCATAGCCCGAAAGGTTATGGATAAATATAGGTACGAAATGTGGTTTACGGTAATTAAGATTGCAGCTATTGTGGGCAGGCCCTCTAAATTGTCCTGTGAGGTGATCATGATCTCTAACTAGAGGTTCTTCAACTGTAAAATCTTTTCCACAAATATGACACTTTGTTGCTGATGAAATGATGGCATGGTCCTCTTCTGTTAATTCCATTGGTTTTGCTGCTTCTTTTGAATACAAGTAGCTTAGTTTTTTGGATTCATGAATTAAACTATTTACAAACACTTGTGCCGCATCTTCGCCAAAGTATGTTACTGGATTAGCATAATCGTTTTTGGCTTGTATTATGTAGTATGAAAAGCTGATTGCCTTGTGTCTCTGATATTTTCTGGTGTATGGACGATTAATGTCACATTCACTGCTTTGTACTGGGGTAAGCATACATTCGAAATCGGCATAAATTGTGAATGGAACTCTCATACTTCGGTTATAATCCTGAAATTTAATGGTTTCACCTTCCTTGGGCATTACAATCTTTACAGGGTCATGCTGTTTACAGTATTCTTTGTGATTTTGCAATAACATTTCTGATCCAAAGCTTAGTAGACACCGTTTACATAAATAAATGGCACATTTGTGTTTTGTTTTCTGCGATTTGACAAGTCTACTCAAATTATTTATTAGGCTGTAGTGTGAGTTATTTTCATCCATGTCATACAGTAGATCTACGTGTCGCTCCTTTTCTTCTTCGGTTGTGAGCAAAGGGTAAATGACAAAGTTTTCGTCGTAGCTGTACACATTTATGGATATTCCGGTTCGCTTCTCAAATAGTTTAACATTATTTAGTGCCACAGGAAACTCTATACCTAGTAGAGCATTATCAAACTCATGTTCATACTCTAGGTAGTGGTGAACTTTTTCTGGATTTTTTGAAAAATTAACAGGGTGAATATTAGCAAGGACTGACCATAAGAAGCATTTCTGATCGTTGTTTTTTATATTTATTACAGCTTTCTTTTTTTTAATTGGCCCTGGCAGATTAATGTATGAAGATCCACGTAATGGAACATACCGGTTCAGCCTTAGTTCAAGGTTTATGATTTTACTTAAAGTCCAGCCCGACCCTTTAGTTTGAAACTCCTCCATCTCTTTAAGAATCTTGGACTCTTTACTTTGCAGCTTTTCATTGATGTTATCAGTTGGGTAAAAGGTAATGTTTTTTGTCTTAAAATTCATTTCTTGTATAATATCTGCATTATCACTCGGTTTCTTGAATTCGGTTAAAAGAACAATATTGATTTTTAAGTTCTGGATTTGTAGGTTTTCTTTCACCTTATCATTGAGTAAGTGCCTTGCGAGTTCAAGAAACTTTAGTGGATCTTTTATGCCTGGTTTATTTTCAATAACATAAGTTTTCATCCTGCTCTTGAAAGCCCTCTCTACCTCAACAATTTCTAATTCATGTTCAGGTTTTACGATGTTTTTTGAGGTAGAAGGAGTAGAAGGTATTGATGATTGGATGGCACTCATAACTGAGGCGGAAACAGACTTTTTGGAGCTGGTAGAGGGTACTTCATCGTCTAAACGCTGTTTCTTGAAAGGTGGGATGGAATCACTTGCACGTTTGCATTTTTTAAGGTGTCGGGTGACATTACTTAGCGTTACAGGTACTCCACAGCATTTACAAGGTACCTGTGGCTCAGAAGTACGTACTTTCACTCCAGGACACGTTTTTAGGTGCCGTGAGAAGTTTTTTGAACTAACAGTCCTGCTACACTTAGCACAAGTTTTTGTAGTTGCTCCCATTTCACTTTAGTCCACTTCAAGAAGATACCACAATCTCAACTTGAAAAAGTCTTAAAGTTCACAATCTTAACTTGAAAAAGTCTTAAAGTTCACAATCCACAGCTAAAAGAAGTTTGGAAGCACCTGAAAAAATAATAAGTCTTAGAAATATTATTTTAAACTATTTAAGATTTTGGAACTTTCCTCTTCTTTACTGATAACGCTGCTCTCTCCACGGAGCCTCGGACAATACTAATGTTTGATCCGCTCTGGCTTGCCGTATTTATACCCTTACTCCGCAGTGTTGCCAACTTTCCCTGATAAAAAAAACGGGACCGGCACACACCACCGGGGGGGGGGTATGGAATACCCCACAGAAAAACGGGAAGAGTAGGAAATTTTTGAATATTTCATGTATTTTAGAGAGTTTTAAGGCAATCTAGGTATTAATTTTGTGATGTCATTTTGTTTTAGTTTACTCTTTTTGACCTTGCTCTCAGTCTAAAAAAATTAACTTTGTTCTTTATTGTTCGATTTGTCTAATATTTGGATATGTTGTTAAACTAAGTAAGGGAACGTGTAAATACTATATGTTAATTAAATATAACTAATAACTTTTAAAATATAAAATTACAAAAATATATAAAAATATCAACTTTGGTCTTTATTGTCTAATTTTCTTTAATATTTGGATATGTTGTTAACTTAAGCAAGTGAACTTGTAAATAGCATATACTAATTAAATTAGAACTTTTAAAATATAAAATTATAAAAATATATAAAAATGCTAACTTTTGTATGTATTAACAGATCTGTCTAATATTTGGGTATGTTGTTAACTTAAGCAAGTGTGTAAATAATATAGCCTATATTAATTATACTTACCCTGTACATTGTAGATGAAATGTTTTTAATTACCTTCGGTCTTTATTGTTCCATACAATTTGGATATGTTGTAGTATTGAGCAAATGCATTTGTAAGTGGCATATAACATTTCTATATGTCCTATTTATTATCTGATATGTCTATAATTTGGGTGTGTTGTAGTATTAATTAAGTTCATGTGTAAATGGCATATATTATTTATATTTACTTTTTATATTTTAAATAATAAAATTACATAATGGGTTAAGTTATTCACTTTCCTACTAAATGTCTGGTTTTGCTTAATATTTAGGCATTTTTGTCAACTTAAGCTAGTATATTTGTAAATTACATATAGTAATGGTAGAATGAGGTATTTGGTATAAGTTTTGGCAGGTTTTTTTCATATTATTTTGATGGGGATCAGTTTTGGCCAAATCCCTGATTTTGGGGATTCCCCACCTATCTGGGGAAGTACCCCTGTTAGAGGAAGTATTACCGTATTTATGTTAAAATAGTTGTTGGCGAATAGTGGCTGTCTTAGGGATTTAAAATGGGTGAAATTATCAACTTTGTTATTTATTGTCCGATTTGTCTAATATTTGGTTATGTTGTTAACTTAAGCTAGTACATTTATAAATGATATATATTAATTTCATCTATTCTGTATATTTTAAAATATAAAATTATAATACCCCGTTGCAGCAGACCTGCATACTCAGCGAATTTCAGATGCAACACAACAAATGGTATTTCAATCCAACTTAGTGAGATTTTACATGTTTTGTAATCTCCATTAGAATAACATGGGGAATGATTATGCAGGTTTGCTGCAACAGGTATGTTAAAACTGGTTGGTTTTAATTCATTATTTAGTAGATCTTAACTAGAAGAAGCCATATACTAAGTTTTGTCAAGAAATGTTAAAAAATAAGTAAGATATAGAATTTTTTTATTTCCCATAAGGATAACATGGGGAATGATTATGCAGGTTTGCTGCCACTAAAAATTGAAATTTCGGGGATTTTAGACTAAAATACATTAGATCTCATCTAGATGAAGCCACAAACTAAGTTTTATCCAGATATGTTGAGAAATAAGCGAGATATAGAATTTTACTTATTCCCCATAAGGTTAACATTGGGACAACGTACTGTGTTTACCACTTTCAATATCTCGGTAACCAATGGACATAGAGCAATGATTCAAAACACTAAATTGTTTGTTTTTTTGAGCTGAATTCAATGGTGCCAACAAAGATTCGATAAATTTTATTTTTATATGTAAAAAACCCAAAAAACTCATTTTTGGGGGTGTTTATCCCCCCTTACCCCCCCTTCCGGTGGTCCGATCGGGCTGGTTCACGAACTCGTCCATTCGATTACCACTTTACATGTCTGTTCCAAATTTCATTAAGATCGGATCATATTTACGGCCGCTATCGTGCTGACAGACACATATATATATATATATATATATATATATAAATCTATATATATATATATAGATAGATAGATAGATAGATATATAAAAATTCGAACGAATGGTGTTTTTTGCTTCTGGTGGCCCTAAAACGAAAAGTTATCATGGTCTCGGGCTTAGGTCTTACCATGAGACCTACGGTAATAGCTTCTTCCCTATAGGGGAAATTCGCTAAAATGAGCTAAAAATATTAACTTAGATGTTTATAGTTTGATTTGTCTAATATTTAAGTATCTTGTTAACCTAAGTAGGTGCATTTGTAAATGGTATGTGTTATTCTTATCTAACTAGTATATTTTAATATATATAATTAGCCAAAAATATGAATTTTGGTTTTTATTGTCTGATTAGTCTAATATTTGGATATGTTGTTAAGCTAAGCAAGTGAACTTGTAAATAGTATAAGCTAATTCTATCCCTACCCTAATCTTTTAAAATATAAAATTATGCAAAAATGCTAACTTTTATCTTTATTAACAGATTTGTCTAATATTTGGGTAAGTTGTTGATCTAGGCAAGTGCTTGTATAAATGATATATATTATTTTTACTAAGCCCGTATATTTTTAAATGTAGAATTATAAAATAGGTCAAAAATACTAACTTTGGTATTTATTGTATGATTTCTCTAATATATGGATATGTCGTTAAGCTAAGTAAGTGAATGTTAAATAGTGTATATTAACTATATTTACTTTGTAAATTTAAATTATTATATTATTAAATAGGTTAAAAATACTAACTTTAGGCCTTATTGTCCGATTTGTTCAATATTTGGATATTTTGTCAAATTAAGAAAATGAACTTGCAAATAGTAATTATTAATTAAATCTACCTTGCAAATTTTAAAGTAATAAGTTTTTAATTTGGGTAAAATATTTAACTTTGTTATTTACTGTCCGATATGTCTATAATTTGTATATGTTGTAGTCTTAATTAAGTGCAAGTGTAAATGGTATATATAATCCTATATACCCTGTATATTTTAAATAATAAAATAACACTACTGGGTTAAATTATCAATTTAGCTATTTACTGTCTGATTTGTCTATATTTGGGTATTTTGTTAACTTAAACTAGTATATTTGTAAATGACATATTAATCTTATCTGCTCTGAATAAAAAATTATAAAACTGGCTAAAAATATTAACTTTGATGTTTACAATTTGAGCTGTATAATATTTGTGTATGTTGTTAACCTAGAGGTAAATGCATGAGTAAATGGCATGTATTATTTCTACTTATATTGTATATTTTAAATTATAAAATTATAAAATAGGTTAAAAAAGTTAACTTGTGTACTTATTTTCTAATTTGTCTATAGTTCGGATATGTTGAACTCTTAAGTATATGTAAGTGGCATAATTAAATTTTATCTGCCCCATATATTTTAACTAATAAAATTACAAAAACTTTGTTTAAAAAATTAACTATGGAGTTTATTATCCATTTCGTCTTTAATTTTAGAATATTGTTGACCTATATATATATATGTGTCTGTCAGCACGATAGCGGCCGTAAATATGATCCGATCTTAATGAAATTTGGAACAGACATGTAAAGTGGTAATCGAATGGACGAGTTCGTGAACCAGCCCGATCGGACCACCGGAAGGGGGGGTAAGGGGGGATAAACACCCCCAAAAATGAGTTTTTTGGGTTTTTTACATATAAAAATAAAATTTATCGAATCTTTGTTGGCACCATTGAATTCAGCTCAAAAAAACAAACAATTTAGTGTTTTGAATCATTGCTCTATGTCCATTGGTTACCGAGATATTGAAAGTGGTAAACACAGTACGTTGTCCCAATGTTAACCTTATGGGGAATAAGTAAAATTCTATATCTCGCTTATTTCTCAACATATCTGGATAAAACTTAGTTTGTGGCTTCATCTAGATGAGATCTAATGTATTTTAGTCTAAAATCCCCGAAATTTCAATTTTTAGTGGCAGCAAACCTGCATAATCATTCCCCATGTTATCCTTATGGGAAATAAAAAAATTCTATATCTTACTTATTTTTTAACATTTCTTGACAAAACTTAGTATATGGCTTCTTCTAGTTAAGATCTACTAAATAATGAATTAAAACCAACCAGTTTTAACATACCTGTTGCAGCAAACCTGCATAATCATTCCCCATGTTATTCTAATGGAGATTACAAAACATGTAAAATCTCACTAAGTTGGATTGAAATACCATTTGTTGTGTTGCATCTGAAATTCGCTGAGTATGCAGGTCTGCTGCAACGGGGTATTATAATTTTATATTTTAAAATATACAGAATAGATGAAATTAATATATATCATTTATAAATGTACTAGCTTAAGTTAACAACATAACCAAATATTAGACAAATCGGACAATAAATAACAAAGTTGATAATTTCACCCATTTTAAATCCCTAAGACAGCCACTATTCGCCAACAACTATTTTAACATAAATACGGTAATACTTCCTCTAACAGGGGTACTTCCCCAGATAGGTGGGGAATCCCCAAAATCAGGGATTTGGCCAAAACTGATCCCCATCAAAATAATATGAAAAAAACCTGCCAAAACTTATACCAAATACCTCATTCTACCATTACTATATGTAATTTACAAATATACTAGCTTAAGTTGACAAAAATGCCTAAATATTAAGCAAAACCAGACATTTAGTAGGAAAGTGAATAACTTAACCCATTATGTAATTTCATTATTTAAAATATAAAAAGTAAATATAAATAATATATGCCATTTACACATGAACTTGCTTAATACTACAACACACCCAAATTATAGACATATCAGATAATAAATAGGACATATAGAAATGTTATATGCCACTTACAAATGCATTTGCTCAATACTACAACATATCCAAATTGTATGGAACAATAAAGACCGAAGGTAATTAAAAACATTTCATCTACAATGTACAGGGTAAGTATAATTAATATAGGCTATATTATTTACACACTTGCTTAAGTTAACAACATACCCAAATATTAGACAGATCTGTTAATACATACAAAAGTTAGCATTTTTATATATTTTTATAATTTTATATTTTAAAAGTTCTAATTTAATTAGTATATGCTATTTACAAGTTCACTTGCTTAAGTTAACAACATATCCAAATATTAAAGAAAATTAGACAATAAAGACCAAAGTTGATATTTTTATATATTTTTGTAATTTTATATTTTAAAAGTTATTAGTTATATTTAATTAACATATAGTATTTACACGTTCCCTTACTTAGTTTAACAACATATCCAAATATTAGACAAATCGAACAATAAAGAACAAAGTTAATTTTTTTAGACTGAGAGCAAGGTCAAAAAGAGTAAATTAAAACAAAATGACATCACAAAATTAATACCTAGATTGCCTTAAAACTCTCTAAAATACATGAAATATTCAAAAATTTCCTACTCTTCCCGTTTTTCTGTGGGGTATTCCATACCCCCCCCCCCGGTGGTGTGTGCCGGTCCCGTTTTTTTTTTATCAGGGAAAGTTGGCAACACTGCGGAGTAAGGGTATAAATACGGCAAGCCAGAGCGGATCAAACATTAGTATTGTCCGAGGCTCCGTGGAGAGAGCAGCGTTATCAGTAAAGAAGAGGAAAGTTCCAAAATCTTAAATAGTTTAAAATAATATTTCTAAGACTTATTATTTTTTCAGGTGCTTCCAAACTTCTTTTAGCTGTGGATTGTGAACTTTAAGACTTTTTCAAGTTAAGATTGTGAACTTTAAGACTTTTTCAAGTTGAGATTGTGGTATCTTCTTGAAGTGGACTAAAGTGAAATGGGAGCAACTACAAAAACTTGTGCTAAGTGTAGCAGGACTGTTAGTTCAAAAAACTTCTCACGGCACCTAAAAACGTGTCCTGGAGTGAAAGTACGTACTTCTGAGCCACAGGTACCTTGTAAATGCTGTGGAGTACCTGTAACGCTAAGTAATGTCACCCGACACCTTAAAAAATGCAAACGTGCAAGTGATTCCATCCCACCTTTCAAGAAACAGCGTTTAGACGATGAAGTACCCTCTACCAGCTCCAAAAAGTCTGTTTCCGCCTCAGTTATGAGTGCCATCCAATCATCAATACCTTCTACTCCTTCTACCTCAAAAAACATCGTAAAACCTGAACATGAATTAGAAATTGTTGAGGTAGAGAGGGCTTTCAAGAGCAGGATGAAAACTTATGTTATTGAAAATAAACCAGGCATAAAAGATCCACTAAAGTTTCTTGAACTCGCAAGGCACTTACTCAATGATAAGGTGAAAGAAAACCTACAAATCCAGAACTTAAAAATCAATATTGTTCTTTTAACCGAATTCAAGAAACCGAGTGATAATGCAGATATTATACAAGAAATGAATTTTAAGACAAAAAACATTACCTTTTACCCAACTGATAACATCAATGAAAAGCTGCAAAGTAAAGAGTCCAAGATTCTTAAAGAGATGGAGGAGTTTCAAACTAAAGGGTCGGGCTGGACTTTAAGTAAAATCATAAACCTTGAACTAAGGCTGAACCGGTATGTTCCATTACGTGGATCTTCATACATTAATCTGCCAGGGCCAATTAAAAAAAAGAAAGCTGTAATAAATATAAAAAACAACGATCAGAAATGCTTCTTATGGTCAGTCCTTGCTAATATTCACCCTGTTAATTTTTCAAAAAATCCAGAAAAAGTTCACCACTACCTAGAGTATGAACATGAGTTTGATAATGCTCTACTAGGTATAGAGTTTCCTGTGGCACTAAATAATGTTAAACTATTTGAGAAGCGAACCGGAATATCCATAAATGTGTACAGCTACGACGAAAACTTTGTCATTTACCCTTTGCTCACAACCGAAGAAGAAAAGGAGCGACACGTAGATCTACTGTATGACATGGATGAAAATAACTCACACTACAGCCTAATAAATAATTTGAGTAGACTTGTCAAATCGCAGAAAACAAAACACAAATGTGCCATTTATTTATGTAAACGGTGTCTACTAAGCTTTGGATCAGAAATGTTATTGCAAAATCACAAAGAATACTGTAAACAGCATGACCCTGTAAAGATTGTAATGCCCAAGGAAGGTGAAACCATTAAATTTCAGGATTATAACCGAAGTATGAGAGTTCCATTCACAATTTATGCCGATTTCGAATGTATGCTTACCCCAGTACAAAGCAGTGAATGTGACATTAATCGTCCATACACCAGAAAATATCAGAGACACAAGGCAATCAGCTTTTCATACTACATAATACAAGCCAAAAACGATTATGCTAATCCAGTAACATACTTTGGCGAAGATGCGGCACAAGTGTTTGTAAATAGTTTAATTCATGAATCCAAAAAACTAAGCTACTTGTATTCAAAAGAAGCAGCAAAACCAATGGAATTAACAGAAGAGGACCATGCCATCATTTCATCAGCAACAAAGTGTCATATTTGTGGAAAAGATTTTACAGTTGAAGAACCTCTAGTTAGAGATCATGATCACCTCACAGGACAATTTAGAGGGCCTGCCCACAATAGCTGCAATCTTAATTACCGTAAACCACATTTCGTACCTATATTTATCCATAACCTTTCGGGCTATGATACACATCTGTTTATAAAAATGTTTGGACTAAACAATGAAACTATTGAAGTTATCCCGAACAACGAAGAAAGATACATTTCATATACTGTACATGTGGAAGGAGGCGTTGACCTAAGATTTATTGATTCCTTAAAATTTATGTCTAGCAGCTTAGATGTGCTAGTAAAAAATCTATCTCCTTCCCAGTTTGAATATACATCAAAGCACTTCTCTGGTGAACAACTGCAGTTGCTTCTAAAAAAAGGCGTGTACCCTTACGACTTCATGGACTCACTGGAAAAATTTGAACTCTTACACCTTCCTGCAAAAGAAGAATTTTATAACAAATTAAATAACTCCGAAATTGAAGAGGAAGATTATAAACATGCATGCAAAGTTTGGAGTGCTTTTAATATTCCAAATATGAAGGAATACACACTTTTATATAACAAATCAGGGCTGGCTTCCAGGCTGCTGGGGTGGGACTTTCTTCTTCTTCCCCTTCCTCTTAACGACGTCGGTCCATTTCTCGGGGTCCGATGTCTCCCCTGGACCGTCACCTCTGGGTTTCTTCTCAGCCTCCGGTTGGGCAGGGCTGGAAGCAGCCCGTTTCCCTCCGGCCGGCTGAGCCTTAACGCGCAGTGATGGTGTCGTCTGCGTCGAAGCAGTCACCGACTCGCACGACTGCCAAGATTTCCTCAGCTGAAGGATGTGGTTAAGGCTAGTCTCCAACTGGACTATGCCTTCCTGCACATCCCTGCTGATGTTCTTCTGCCTACCGGTCGCGGCCTTCATGACAGCGAGGGTGGCGAAGCACTTTTGGAGGTGCTCCTCCTCCCGCTGCCTGGCGAGTGCAATCACCGCCTGGAAGGGGGACCGGTCGGTGTGCATCGACTCAACGCCGCCGGAGGATGCTTGCTCGGTGAGGACCGGTGTTCTTGTCACCGAAGCAGTAGGTGTCGCTCGGCCTTGTGGCTACCTCGCGACACGAGGCTTCCGACCAAAGGGGTCTTCTACCTCGACGTCCCCACTTTGAGAGGGCAGCCGAGGAAATTGCCCCCTCTGGTTCGTTTTTGGGGTTAGGGTGCCCCGGGGAGATTCTTGCACCTTTTGAATCGTTTTATCTTGTGTACTAGCCATGCTGTCTGGATTAGCCCCCAAGACTGGGCGTTTCACCCCCCAAAATGTGCCCCAATGAGAATTTCAGACCGACCCATCACCAGAGCAACTATATCCGTGTTCGACCGCCTCCAAAACACCGGCGGTCCCAGACGAGCAGTGGCCTCGGCAGAGCCCCCCCGTGACCGCAGCAGGGCCCTATCCGGTCGCCAACCGGCACCGCCACGACCAAGGGGATTTTCGCCGGCTGATAGGGCAGCTAGGTCAGCTGGCTGGGCTGACCCGGGCCCCTGCACTATCCGGCAGCCCGGGAGGTGCAGAACCCAGTTTTTAAGCTCGTCCTAGCCCTCCAGCGCATTGGAGGCTGAAGAATACAGAGTCACCCACGATCGGGGGAAACTCCAAGAAGCACTTCGAAAAGCGGTAGGGCGAGGTCCGTTCCATCATCCCGAAGCTGAGGGTAGAGATTCTTGATCTCGACACCCTGACTTCGGAGGCCGATGTCACCACGGCTTTAAAAAGAGACCTTCCGACAATCTCCAGCGAGCCTAAGGTCACCCTGTTCACGCCGAATAAGCGGGAACAGATGAAGGCCGTCGTTGAGATGGAAGAGAAAGACGGGCAATTTTTCCTTCGGGCTGGGAAGATTAAGATCGGCTGGGTCGTCTGCCGCATTCGGCAGCGCCTCGAGGTGGAACGCTGTTTCCGGTGCCTCGGGGACGGCCACACACGCCGGAATTGCTCTGGTCCCGACCGCAGCAATAATTGCTGGAAGTGCGGTAGTGGCGATCACAAGGCCACTGCTTGCACTGCGGCAGCTTCTTGCGTCCTCTGTGCCGGTAAACCCGGAGTGTCTTCGGATCACTACCCGGGCTCAGGTGCATGCGGGGTTTTCAGGAAAGCCCTGGACGCCAAGAAGGCTCGATCTGCCGCGAAATGATCTGTTTTGTCCAGGCCAACCTGCAGCGGAGTCAAGCGGCTGTCGCCATTCTGGAACAGCTTGCTTGCGAGGTCAAAGCCCAGATCGCGATCGTCAGCGAACCCTACCGGATCAAAACCAGTTCATCTTGCTTTTATGACCGGCTTGGTACCGCGGCTCTCTGGATTGCAGACAGTCGCGGGATCCAGGTGTTGGGTCACGGATCCGGTGACGGTTACGTCTGGGTGAGACTTCGGCGCGTCACCGTCTACAGCGTCTACCTATCTCCCAACTATTCCACCCAGGAGTACCGGGGGAGGTTGGAGGCGCTGGAAGACGATCTTCAAGATGTCTCGGGGGGCGTAATAGTGGCCGGGGACCTCAACGCGCGCGCCGTTGAGTGGGGCATGCCCGTCACTAACGCCCGTGGGAGACAAATCCTGGAGATGGCCTCGAGGCTCTCCAGAGATGGCTGGTATCGGCAGGGTTGTTTCCTCTGCTAGCGGAGTGGGGGGTGATGGACTGCCAGTGACCACGACTTCATCTCCTTTCACCTGGAAGAAATCGGGTCGTCTCGTCAGTCCAGTACCCGAAACCCAGTTCGCTGGAACTCGGCCAAACTGGACAGGGGAAAGTTCGTCGAGCGGCTCAGTCGCAGCCCCGAGGCCGGTCAGACGGATCGCTTCGACTCCACTGACCGACAGCAGGTCGAGACTCTGGTTGGCTCCACCATACAGCTGATCGAGCGTGCATGTGACTCGTCGATGCCTCGGAAAAAACCTGTCCGGGGTCGTCGCCAAGTCTACTGGTGGACGGACGAGATCGCGGAGCTCAGGAGAACGGCGCTGATGCTTCGCAGAAGAGCGCAGAGAGCTCGAAACCGACCGGAGGCTTTAGCCAGGTCGGCAGAGCATAAGGCTGCGAAGAAAGCTCTGGCCAGCGCCATTCGCCTGAGTAAGGCTCGCTGCTGGAAGGAGCTGTGCCGGGAGGTTGACTCCGATCCGTGGGGTAGGGGGTACCAGCTCGTCACGAAGAGGCTCGGGGGAATGGGGGCCAGCAGCGCGGCTATGTCTGCAGGAACGGTTACGGCCATCGTCGACGCTCTTTTCCCAAGTCACCCAGTGAGGCGGGAGGAGAGAGTTGTGAGGCCGGTTCCTGATGTTCCTTTGTTCACGGAACAGGAGTTCGAGGCAGCATCGTCTGCCATGCACAACAACAGAGCTCCAGGCCCAGATGGCATCCCGGTTGAGGCTCTGGAGGTTGTGGTGGAAAGTCACCCACACTTGCTGCTGCGCATGTTCAACGCGTGTTTGGCGGCGGGTGTGTTTCCGTCACGCTGGAAGATAGCTAGAGTGGCGCTCATCAGTAAAGGCAAAGGTGATCCAGAGTCCCCGTCGGCGTACAGACCTCTCTGTATGCTGGACACGGCGGGTAAACTCTTTGAGAGGTTGCTGAAACCCAGGTTGAGGTCGGCCGTCGAAGCCGCCGGGGACTTTTCCCCTCGGCAACACGGCTTTCGGAAAGGCCACTCAACCCTGAATGCCATAACTGAAGTCCTGGGCGCCGTCCAACAGGCTGACACAACCTGCCATCTGGCCAGGCCGATCGTGCTGCTGGTCACCCTGGACGTGAGGAACGCGTTCAATTCTGCCCGTTGGGTGGATATGCTCGAGGCGCTGCAGCGTGGCTTCAGGGTACCCGACTATCTCTTGGTCCGTGGTACAGGACTACCTGAAGGATCGCAAGCTGGTGTTCAGCACTGAAGCAGGAGTCCGTTCCAAAGTGGTCACAGCCGGCGCGGCGCAAGGGTCGATCCTCGGCCCTGACCTTTGGAATGTGGCATACGACGGGTTGCTTCGCCTCGAGATGCCACCAGGAGTTTTTCTCGTGGGCTACGCAGACGATGTAGCCGCAGGCATCACGGCTCGGGATCCGGAGTTGGCTCAGCTTCGCCTCAACCAGGTGATGTTTCGGGTCAACAGATGGATGAGCGGTCATGGACTTGAGCTGGCGGTCGCCAAGACCGAGATCGTCATGCTCACTCGACGGAGGATCCGCACAGTAATCCCCATGACTGTCGGTGACGTCGAGGTCCAGACGAAGACTGCGGCGAAGTATCTGGGATTTGTGCTCGACTGCCGTCTCACGTGGTGGGAGCACATCCAGACTGTCTGCGACAAGGCGGCGAGGGTTGTTCTGTCGCTCAGCAGATTGATGGGGAACATCGGAGGTCCGAGGGCTAGCAAGAGGCGACTCCTCATGTCCACCGTCAACGCCATTCTTCTGTACGGCGCAGAAGTGTGGGCGGGTGCCATGGGAGTCAAGAAACACAGCAAGAGAATTCTTTCTGTTCAACGCAGGGCTGCGCTAAGGATCGCCTGTGCATATCGCACCGTGTCTGGACTGGCTGTCATGGTTGTGGCTGGAGTGATTCCCCTCGATTTGCTCGCCGTTGAGAGGCAGAACATCTTTCGCCGCGCTCCGGATCTCGGCAGAGACCAAGCTGTTGAGGAGGCGAGACTCGTCACACTGCGAGCCTGGCAGGGGCGGTGGAACGACGGATCAGAAGGGCGATGGACATTTCGTCTCATTCGAGACATCAGCCCGTGGTTGAGCCGTACCTTTGGGGAAATTGATTTCTTCTTGTGTCAATTCCTAACGTGTCATGGCTACTTCAGGGATTACCTTTTTCGCATGGGAAAGGTGAGGATTTTTAAAAATGTATCATAAAGTGTAGAGTAGGATGAGACTCTTGTAAAATTAATATAAGGTATATACAACAATTACAAGATAGTGGTCACCTCAGTGTAGGTACTGCCCGGAGGAGGTGGATGATGCTCATCATACCTTTTTCCGGTGCAGACGTTTCGCTGAAGATAGGAGGAGGCTTTGTTTCTGCAGTCGGCGATCTATCCCCGGACGTCGTTGTGGGAGCAATGCTTCGCAACGAAGAATCCTGGAGAGCGATTGCGCTCTTTGTGCAATCCGTTCTTCGGCGGAAGCGAGATGATGGATGCTTAGGTGACCTCTAAGTATCCTGAAACAGTGACTTGACCCGT
The DNA here is from genome assembly GCA_035578135.1 of Flexamia atlantica. Lineage (NCBI taxonomy): Eukaryota > Metazoa > Arthropoda > Insecta > Hemiptera > Cicadellidae > Flexamia > Flexamia atlantica. Next base: position 160,112,528 of record JAQJVK010000001.1, read on the forward strand.
CAGGGCGCAAGACACGCGGACCAGTGCTGAAGTTGTCCGATAAGGGTTCCGGCCTGGTTTTCCCCGCGGCTCCGTAGGAGGTTTAGTGGGTATACCTCGACCAACATCTGAGAGGGAGTCCCACACTGTTCCTTGGGTTCGCGCATAAAGCGTTCCTCCTACGTAACGTAATAATAATAATAATAATAATAATAATAATAATAATAATAATAATAATAATAATAATAATAATAATAATAATAATAATAATAATAATAATAAGTTTATTCTCATAAAGTAATACAGTTTTACATAAACTTGATAACATAGGCGATGCCTGTGCGTGGGGGCCGAAACCTTAAATGTCTCCATATATATATGTGTGTATATTTGTCTTTAAGCACGATAACTTGCGCAAAAATGGTCCAATCGGAATGGAATTTGGCATAGACGTGTAAAGTAGTAATTATTCGGACGAGTTCGTAAACCAGCCCGATCGGACCACCGGAAGGGGGGGGGGGGTAAAGGGGGGTAAACCCCCCCAAAAATGGGTGTTTTGAGATTTTTACATAGAAAAATAAAATTTTTCAAATTTTTATTGGCACCATTGAATTCAGCCCAAAAAACAAACAATTTAGTATTTTGAATCATGGCCCTATGTCTATTGGTTGCCGAGATATTGAAAGTGGTAAACACAGTACGTTGTCCCAATGTTAACCTTATGGGAAATAAGTAAAATTCTATATCTCGCTTATTTATCAACATATCTTTATAAAACTTGGTAAATGGCTTCTTCTAGTTCAGATCTACTAAATATTGAATTAAAACCACCCAGTTTTAATATACCTGTAGCAGCAAACCTCCACACTCATTCCCCATGTTATTCTTAAGGAGCTTGCAAAAACATGTCAAATCTCGCTATGTTGGATCGAAATATGTTGTTTTGCACTTGAAATTCGCTGAGTATGCAGGTCTGCTGCAACGGGGGTATTCCTTTTAAAATTGAAAAGAAGCAATGATTTTTATAAACAATTGCCTTACATCAAGTACCTTAAAATAATCAAATAAAGTGTCGCTAGGAAATCTTCGAGGCTTTTTCAGTGCCGATTTAATAATAAGTTTTTGAGTTATCTCTAAAGGATTGATTACATAGTTATAGGCTCCTCCCCACACAAGAATCCCGTATTGAATAATCGACTGGACATAGGCGTAATAGACGGTTTTTATTTGGAATTCCTCAAGAACATCAGCTAATATCGAAAACTTATAAACACATTTCCTTAATTTATTATTGAGATAATGAGAGTGGGCAGCCCAGGTCATTCTGTTATCGAAAAGAATACCTAAATATTTATATTTAGCAACACGTTCAAGAGGTTCACAACTGCACATATCCTGTCTGCTACATGAATGCAAAGTTAGATTTTTGTCAGTCGGGTCCACAGAAGCTCTAAGGGAGACCGCCATGTACTTGGTCTTGGATACATTTACGGTAAGACTGTTCTGATCAAACCAACGCTTCACAGTGAGCAGTCCCCGCCCTGCATGGCCGTACACCTCGTCCCAGGTGGCGCCGTCAAAGAGGAGAGCGGTATCATCGGCATATAAATACATTTCCCCATTTTCTAATTTAATTTTACCCAGATTATTGATATAGATAAGGAATAACAAAGGGCCAAGTGTACTTCCCTGAACTATCCCATAGTCAATGTCCTGAGTGAAACTTACATGAGAATTTATTGAAACTAGTTGCTGTCTATTAGTAAGATAACTTTTGAACCACTTTAATTCAATACCCTTAACTCCAAGGCATGATAACTTTTTCAAGAGTATATTTCTATCTAAAGAATCAAAAGCCTTAGCAAGATCTATAAAAATAAGCAAAATACGTTTGTTTTTTGCAATCAAATGATGTATTTTATTGGTTAGGTTAAACAGAGCGTCTTCGGAGGTAAGATCTTTCCTAAAACCATATTGATTTTCAATTATGAGCTTATTTCTAAATAAATAATCTGAAAGATTTTTAGCTACACACTTCTCTAAAATCTTAGATAAAACACTGAGTAAAGAGATTGGACGATAATTACAATCGGCTCCTTTTGTTCCACCTTTATAAATTGGAATTACTTTCGCTGTTTTGAAAATATCCGGAAATATACCTTGTTGTAAACTTTTGTTAATGATGTGAAGCAAGGGAAGTTTTAGTATACCAAAATTATTTTTTATTATATCGGCTGATATGCCATCCACACCCGGCGCCGACCCTCCCCTCAGCTCACGTACGCACCCAAGAAGCTGCTCCTCCGTGACAGGCTCTATGGTGGAGCGAGTCTTATTCGGTAATTAATATATTATTGACACCAGTTGATCACTACAGTTTATATCATCATTCAACAGGCAACGAATCACTATATAAAACATCTGACTGATATGGCAGTTCCAACCAAGTTCCAGCAATCATTATGTTTATATTTCCGTTTTTCGTTGTTATTTCGTTACCAAAATGGAGTCCCATAAGGATTAGGAAAAAAGTCCCTATGAGATATTATGTACTAAAACGTTTTGTCCTTGCCAGAGTTTCCAAAATAGCCTACGCTCATGTCTCAGTGTTTTATCTAATAAATAAAGCAGAGAATTGTGTGACTGTGTATATGTGTGTGAATCGCCGTACAACTAAACTATAAGGCTTAAAATTTTCAGGGAATGTTCCTTATGGTTACAGCTGTAAGACCTGACACTCCGTTTCCTCTAAATCCTCTAGGGCTCTTCCTCGTGGGCCGTCTAATTTCCAATGAAAGTCGAATGGACCTTGTGTTTTGCAGTTTTCTGCTTGATTTTAATTTAAATTCAGATGCCAACAGCTTTTGGAAGAAATCCCATCTACGGGCTTCGACCTACAGCCACAGAGAAGAAATAAACAGAGGTCGCATTCATATGGCAGTAGTGTTGCGGATAACTGCCTAACACCAGGAAGTAAAACAATGGGAAGACAATAGACTTCCGGGCGCCCCCCTACCCCCCGCGCCCACTCACGGCACTGCTCGACACCATATTTAGCGCAACATTAGATGCGACCTCTATCTTATTTCTTCTCTGTGCTACAGCCCTCCAAAATTCCAGCCATTATGCTGCATTCTGTGGTTCAACTTACATTACGAACTTTTCCCAACTCACATTTATTTACATGAAAACAGATATGGTCGTGATTTCAAATAGTTCTAATGCTCAACCACAGAGTGCAGTACTTACAATTATCCAAATTTTTTTAAAGTCACGATGTGACGCAAGATGGTAGTACATTTTTATTTATTTGATTTACAAAACTGAACTATAAAAGCTTATTGAAGTGGATTCTTCAATAGTTGTGGATCCTTCAATATTAAGTGGATCCTTAAATAAATAGTTTGTTTTATTTTTTACAATAATCAAAATGTATTTGCTCGATTTCGAGCAACGGGTTTACTATTAATTGTAAATTAATTAAAAGAATTATTATTATAGTAACTAAGCATAATCTTAAAAGCAGCAAGTTTCTTTTGACCTTTAAATAATCGTAAAGCATTATCAGGAATGAAGTATACGCACGTTTATTGTTATTATGTTAAAAGTTAAAAGACAGAGATTTTTTTTTAGTAATGACCCCCCTTGACTGCTTTTTGACCTTAAACGCTTAAACTTATTATACTATATCATAATTTATAACATATAATGTCTGTGTTATTAAATGACATAACTTATCCTTAATTTATTAACTATTAAATTGTAAGCCGATTTATTTCAATGTTTTATCCATTTTCTCAGGATTTTAAGACGAACAAGAATATCACATCATTTTTCACGTAGTTAAAAAAATAAAGATTTTCACGTTGGCGTACTGTACTGCCGATGCAGGGAGTCACGCGCCCAGCGAAGCGGCATAATAGGGTTTGGTGGCGAGGACCGGGCTGAATAGGGCCTTATCGGTTTTAAGACCTGCGGTTCTGCCCAGCGTTAACCTGGCCCCGACTTTAATCTGAATTGTGTCAAAACACCGTATTGATCATCATCCACGACGGGGTCGTCTGTAGCCACAGGGATGTTGCGTGCTAGTTCCGCACCAATATTGACAAAATATTTATTTAGTTTATTCGCAATTTGAACTTCTAAACACTGGCTATCAACAGTATTGTCAACTTTAAAATGTTGAACAGGAAAAGACGTGTTTGATTTCATTTGGCCAGATATGTCGCCGATGCGACGCCATAATAATTTTGGGTTCCCTGAGGCTTCATTAATACACTAGCTTGTTTATAGTAATTACATTTTGCTTCTCTAATTAAAGTTGTTAAAGTATTCCGGTACGTTTTGAAGTAGTTAATTAAGTTTGTGTTAAATGGTTGAGCTCTCACTCGTTGACTAATCCTGTCCCTGCGTCTAATGGAAGTCAAAAGTCCCCTTTAATCCATGGTTTTAATTTTGATATTTTGTGTGAAACTTTAAACTGCTTGGATGACATTTTCAATCAATAACTCAATAACTTAAATCATCATTAAACCCACAAAAGTCATCCGATTGTGATAAAATTCGGTAGGGATGTGTATAACCATGGCCACTACGTAATAGTAAAGAATAACAAGCATATTTTATCATTTTATATGTTTTTTTATAATTTTTTATGAAAAAATTAGGGTTTTTCGAATTTTTATTTAGAAATCAACACCAAACATAAAAACCATGGATGTTTTTGAAAAGTACATAAAATTACAAACAATTTGGTATATTCAACCTTTGCTATGCTGTTTGTAGTTTTTAAATAACACAAAAAATATAAATTTTTAAGTGTCTTCATCAAAAAAAGTTAAAAAATAAAAATTTTGCAAATTAACGTTAATGTGGTAGAAAATATTCGCAAAGGGGTTCTAAGTCAAAAACCAAGTTTTCTACTTCCGGTCAGGTGAGCTCAATCCGCCATCTTGAAAAATGGCGGATATGTTTGATTTACTTAAATCATCATAAAACCCACAAAAGTCATCCGATTGTGATAAAATTCGGTAGGGATGTGTATAACTATAGCCACCACGTAATAGTAAAGGAATAACAAGCATATTTTATAATTTTATGTTTTTAATAAATTTTTATAAAAAATAGGTTTTTTCACATTTTTATTTCAAAATTAAAACCAAACATAAAAATCAAATATATCCGCCATTTTTCAAGATGGCGGATTGAGCTCACCTGACCGGAAGTAGAAAACTTGGTTTTTGACTTAGAACCCCTTTGCGAATATTTTCTACCACATAAACGTTAATTTGCAAAATTTTTATTTTTTTAACATTTTTTGATGAAGACACTTTAAAATTTATCTTTTTTGTGTTATTTGAAAACTACAAACAGCATAGTAAAGGTTGAATATACCAAATTGTTTGTAATTTTATGTACTTTTTAAAAACATCCATGGGTTTTATGTTTCGTGTTGATTTCTAAATAAAAATTTGAAAAAACCTAATTTTTTTCATAACAAATTATAAAAAACATATAAAATGATAAAATATGTTTGTTATTCTTTACTATTACGAAGTGGCCATACACATCCCTACCGAATTTTATCACAATCGGATGACTTTTGTGGATTTAATGATGATTTAAGTAAATCAAACATATCCGCCATTTTTCTAGATGGCGAATTTAGCTCACTTGATCGGAAGTAGAAAACTTGGTTTTTGGCTTAGAACCCCTTTGCGAATATTTTCTACTAGAGTAGGATTCACCTAAGTTGGCCAAAACGAAAGTAAACAAACTATTATCTTCTTACGAACTTAACCATAAAATCCAGCTGTGCTGAAAACATTGTCAACGAACATCTGTTTAGTATTATAGCACTTGCAATAAAGGGAAAGGTCTGATGCAATTTGCAACTGGAGGTTCACTTGCGCGGCTTAAAATATTACTAAAGGGCTTTTCCAAATAAATTATGTATTAACAGGGATATGATGTATCATGGATGCGGCATTGTTAATAGCCTAAGATTTTGTAATGAAATAATATTTATAAAGAAATATAGGCAAGTTTTTGAATAGCCAGTATTACTTGCTGCAAGTCAGTATCTGAAAAGAGAGATTTTTTCATATTATTGCGGTCAAAACTTATTAAAATTGGCCCAGGAAAAATTCACAAGCAGTTAAACAAACTAAAATATTTGTAAATCAAGAAATATAATCAAATTAAACTTTGGCAGCTATGTAAAAAGGTTGAATGGAAATAAAAACTTCTAAAAATAGGCGATATTGTAAACATTCTATAACCTATAACAACTTGTAAACAAACGCAACGTGGCGATTTGACAGTTCTGAGAAAATGTAAACAGACACCATGTGTAACCAACTATGTTTTCAATGTGACTTGTATAAACATTTTTGATGAGATGATTAGTACGTGCTTTGGCCAACTTACGTGAATCCTACTCTACATAAACGTTAATTTGCAAAATTTTTATTTTTTAACATTTTTTGATGAAGACACCTTAAAATTTATATTTTTTGTGTTATTTAAAAACTACAAACAGCATAGTAAAGGCCGAATACACCAAATTGTTTGTAATTTTATGTACTTTTCAAATAAATTCTTGAAGTAATTTTGAAATAAAAATGTAAAAAAACATAATTTTTTAAATAAAAAAATATAAAAAAACATATAAAATGATAAAATATGCTTGTTATTCCTTTACTATTACGTAGTGGCCATAGTTATACACATCCCTACCGAACTTTATCACAATCGGATGACTTTTGTGGATTTTATGGTGACTTAAGTAAATCAAACATATCCGCCATTTTTCAAGATGGCGGGTTTAGCTTACCAGACCGGAAGTAGAAAACTTGGGTTTTGACTCAGAGCCCCTTTATGAACATTTTCTACCACAAAAAACCAAATTTGTATAATTTTAATTTTTTAGCACTTTTTAAATAAACGGTATCAGGAAACTGACACATACTTTCTCCCTTCAAGTCACTTAAAACCAGAAAACATATTAAGTGAAATAAAACAAATTAACAATTAATTATGACACAAATATATACCAAATTTTATCAAAATCGGTTAGTAAATAACGGAGATATCGGTTTTTTAAACATTTGCCATAAGAATAACATTTGACAACGTACTGCGTTTACCGCCGAACTAAAATATCAATTATCTCCGCAACCAGTTGACGTAAACTAATGATTCAAAATACTAGATTACTTAGTTTTTCAAGTCAAATCTAATGGTTGCAAGTATATTTTCTTTAGAGGTCACAGATTTTGTGAAATTTGCAAAATATGAATTTTTTAACACTGAAACCCCCATAACTTCTGAACCTGAATTTTTACAGACATGCGAGTGGTGTCATTTTGTTTGTCATCCTAAGCACTAAAAACCATGAAATTTTTATCAAAATCGTTAGAGCCGTTTTTGAGAAATTTGGATTTTTGTAATTTTTTATGGGTTTTTATGGGGTAAATACCCTTAAAAATCAAAAATTCAAAAAAATGAAAAATACGCCTGGAGATACCACAGCTTTATACCTATATGCCAAATTTCATGAAAATCGGACCTCTGGTGTCATCTCTAGCTTTGTTTACATCCACACACACACACACACACACACACACACACACACACACACACACACACACACACACACACACACGCACGCACGCAAGCACGCACGCACGCACGCACGCACACACACACGCACGCACGCACACACACACACACACACACGCACACACACACGCACACACACACACACACAGACAGACAGACAGACAGACACCACGCCAAAAACCACTTTTTTGGATTCAGGGAGCACTAAAACGAATATATCCACTGACAACTCAAATTCGAAAATTTTGACGAAAACAATACTTTCTCCATATACTATGTATAGGGGGGAGAAAGTAAAAATTGCATAAAAATATCTTATTTTTTTGAATATATAAAAAGTAAAAACAGTAAAATACAAGTTGAATATATCAAATTGTTCGTAATTTTACGTAATTTTCAGAAATATCCATAGATTAACAGTTAACCTCATAACTTAAAAAAACATGTTTTTTACATAAAAGTTGCAAAAAAACCATTAAAATAGTAAAAAATAAAATGTATGCGATTGTTTTCTAATAGAATACCCAATTTTACACATCTTTACCAAATTTTGTTGAAATCGGATGACTTTTGTGGATTTTATATCGATAAAAGTATTTCAAACATGGCCGCCATTTTCCAAGATGGCGGAGTTAGCTCACCTGACCCGAAGTAGAAAACTTGGGTTTTGACTCAGGACGTCTTGGTGCACATTTTCCAGCAAAAACATTTCTGCTTGCAGTTTTTTCCTTTTTAGTGTGTTTTTTCGCCTATCTTTACTGGACTACTTATAGGAATTTCTTCAGGGTTAGGTTGAGGTTAGGGTTTTCATATCTTTCCTCGACTATTTTTAGTATATGGTACTACAGGTAAAAATACCCCCGTTGCAGCAGTCCTGCATACCCAGCGAATTTCAAGTGCATAAATAAATAATTTAAATGAAGTCTCGCAAAAAGTAAAATCAATATACATTCAAAAGAAAGCGTGCAAAAATACTCTCCTAGTGGCTTTTAGGAGCAAAAGGCTATACAAAAATAATAGCCTATACTTGGCACGAAAATGCAATGTTCAAAACTTCAAAACAGCTGGCTTTTCCAATTTAATCATATAGCGAAATGACCAGCTGTTTAAGTTTGAGTAAAAAATTTCATAAACATCATCAGTAAAAATCTGTATTCGATATAGTACATTTATTTGACATATTTAGTTATCTGGCCTTTAAATAAGCCATATCTGTATCCACCATATGGCTTTGAATGAAACATCAGCTCACATGTTTTAATGTAAACAAAGCAGACGTTTTAGATCCCAATGCTACTTAAATAATGGCAGTTATTTTATGTTATTTTTTGTTTTCCAGCAAACTTTAAGAAATTACAGTACTTTTCCTGAGTCCCTGATATTAAAACATTTAATTTGAGCCCTTTTCCCTCATCCTGTGACTTGCCTAATGCCCACAATTGCTATTCAAAAATAAATTATTCTCCATAAGATTAGGATGGAAAAATGCAGGTTTGCTGCCACAGAAATTTGAAAATGAGTTATCATAGGCTACAATCCAATATATCTAAACTATATCAAGCCACATAACATGTTTTATCAAGATATGTTGAGGAATAAGAAAGCTATCCAATTTTATTTACCTCTCATAAGGTTAACATTGGGAAAGAGAGTACACAGGTTTGCTGCCTCAGGAATTTGATGATTTGGGTATTTATAACCATAATCAAGTAGATATTAATTGTATGAAGCCCCATGCCAGTTCTTATCAGGATATTTTGAGAAATGAGCAAACTACATAACTTTTTTTATTGCCCATAAGGTTAACATGGAGAATGAGTATGCAGGTTTGCTGCCATGAAAATGTAAAATAGGGTATTTTCGGCCATAATCCAGTATATTTCAACTAGATGAAGCCACATATAAAGTTTTATCAAGATACGTTAAGAAATAAGGAAGATATAGAATTTTTTATTTCCCATAAGGATAACATGGGAAATGAGTATGCAGGTTTGCTGCCAAAAAAATGGAATTATCGGGGATTTTAGACCAAAATGCATTAAATCTCATCTAAATGAGGCCACAAACCAAGTTTTATTAAGATATGTTGTGAAATAAGCGAGATATAGAATTTTACTTATTTCCCATAAGGTTAACATAGGGACAACGTACTGTGTTTACCACTTTCAATAACTCGGTAACCAATGGACATAGAGCAATGATTCAAAATACTAAATTGTTTGTTTTTTTCGAGCTGAATTCAATGGTGTCAAACAAAATTGGATTATTTTTATTTTTCTATGTGAAAAACCCAAAAAACCCATTTTTTGGGGGGTTTACCCCCCTTTACCCCCCCTTCCAGTGGTCCGATCAGGCTGGTTTTCGAACTCATCCGAATAATTACTACTTTACACACCTGTGCCAAATTTCATTCAGATCGGACCATTTTTGCGAGCGCTATCGTGCTTACAGACACATAGATATATATATATAGAAATTTGAACGAATGGTGTTTTTTGCTTCTGGGGGCCCCAAAACGAAAAGTTATCATGGTCTCAGGCTTAGGTCTTACCATGAGACCTACGGTAATAGCTTCTTCCCTATAGGGGAAATTCGCTAATAAGAAAAAAGTTCGTATAAACATAGGTCCAAAAGTGCTTCGTTTTCCGTCTATGTGTCTGTATGTGTTTTTACATATTTAATCATATCTCACGAACCTCTTAACGTATAAACCTCAAACCTGTTACATGGATGACCACTATTAAGACCTATTTTTGTAAGAAGTATCAAATTTCTACTTTGTACCATTTCAAAATGGCGACTGTTTTTTGTTTTCAAAGCTAAATATCTTAAAAACCGTAAATTTTAGAAAGATTATATAAGAGACAAAAAAGTTGTGAAATTTAATCCAATTAACGCTGATATAAGAGGAGGTTGGAGTTGGCGGCCATATTGGACCTATACTCCGTAAGAACCAATGTTAATTGGTATGCCAGATTTCTCGTTTATTTTTGGACGGAAACCAAAGTTTATGTGTCAAATTAAAGCTCTTTTTAAACTCTACCGGACGTAGGAATTACATTTTCACATAAACTAGCCATTTTTTGTAAAATTGAAAAAATAACTTTTGATTGCGTTTTTTACGTCATTTATCAAATTTATTGAAAATCGGCTTCCTACGTCCGGTAGATAATTCAATTAAGATTTCTAATATTCGGCTTTCGATATTATATAATTAATAACAACGACAAATTCTCGCATACCAAAAAGCATGTCAAGCGAAAATTCAAGGTAAATTGAGCTTCTGTTCTCGCTGATTTGAAGGAATTTCTAGCGATCAGCTGACTTGTGATGAAAATTAGCCATTCAACACACGGCAAACGGCACTATTTCGTACATTATATACGGCGGAGCAATCTATTTCAAACTTCGCCGCATCATTGTATTAGCAGCACCCGTCTATCCAACCTCCTCTTAAGATTATGATGATCGGACTACTAATAACGGAGAAAGTTTAACTTTTCTGAATAAAAACATGGTCCTTTAGAACAAACTGTCAGAAGAAATTTCCATGTTTTTATTTTGAAAAATTAAAATTTCTCCGTTATTTATTATTTAAACCGTAAATTTATTATTTACAATACTTTCCCCAGAAAACTTAAACAAAAAAATAAGTTCTAAGTCGGGCCTTCTTCTTTCTTAGCATAACGCTCGATTACATTGCCAACATTTACCTCAATATTACGATCAATGTATAAAAGACATAGTCCGTTCAACCTTCAACCATTCTTGGCCGTGGCCAAGATTTAATCAGCATTACATTTACCGTTTATCAGCGATCGGCAAATACTCGTGATAGTTTTTCACGGCCGATCGCGGCCGATCGCGAGTTCCGCAAAGCTACATCGGCCATTTATCCGTGATCGGCTGATACGCACTATCGTATTTCGCGGCCGTTCACGAATTCCGGAAAGTTTATTTAGCCATTCACCCGCGACTAACAAATACGCGCGATCATTGTCGCGGTCGATCGCGAGTTATGCCAAGCTACTTTTTTATTCGCGATCGGCAAATACGCACGATTCTTTTTGCGGCCGATCGCAAGTTTCTTAAAGCTGGATTTGTCGTTTATTCGCGATCGGCAAATACGCGCAAACGTTTTTTGCGGCGGAGTTTCGTGAGGCTACAGTCTTAAACACATACACTGATTTTTCCCACATTTTCGGGGGGGAACAATTGCCCCCTTTGCCCCCCCCTTGGATCCGCCACTGTCTTTAGCACTGTTTCTTTAAAGAATCCGGTGACTAAACAAAACCACGTTTACTCTTGCATCGCCTTGCGCAGCGAAAAGTGCTCAACTTAATATGGGCTCTGTACCTACCTAATAGAGACTTATTCCGCATTATTGGCGAATGTTAAGTCATATCTGAACAATTAATGGGTCAAATTGTATGTTTTCAAATATTTCTAGTTGTGTGACATAGGTTTAGCACAAATGTTTACAGTTTAGCCAGTATCAAAAAAGTCGGACGAATACAAAAATCCCAAAAATTGGTCTCGAATACAAAAATTGGTTGGTTTTTAGGGGTTTCACGGAGACAAATTAAAATAATACAACTATCGTTAGCACCACTGAATTCAGCTCGAAAAACAGTCAAATTAGTACATTGAATCGTTGCTCTATGTCTATTGCTTACCGAGACATTGAAAGTGGTAAACACAGTACCAATTTTAACCTTATGAGAAATAAGCACATTCTATATATGGTTAATTCTCAATATATCTTAATAAAACTTGGTTTGTGGCTTAATCTAGATGAGGTATATTGTATAATAGTCTAAAATCTCAGATATTCCATTTTTGTGGGCATAGCTTTAAAATGCTGAAGAAATCGACCAAATAAAAGAGGAAGGTGTTATTGCGAAGGAGAATAAAATTTCCTAAAAAACACCGTAATTCATTTCTTGAAAATAGTGATAACTGGCCGCAAAAACTTGGCTAAAAGAAATTTTAAAACCTGTTTTAGGTTTTTTTTATAGAAAACATGTGGGTATTTAAATTGTTCCCCCATAAATCTTGAAAATCAAAAATTTGTTATTATTTGCAAGTTTAAGCTTTTCCAAGACTTACTAATTAATAAAATCGGTCCTGTATAACTGTGTAGATTTTGCTGTAAAAAGTTTTAAAAAAATATCTCTAATTCAATATTTTCTCACCACTATAAATTCGGAGGCTGCTTACCTTTTTTGCAAACAACTTTTAAATGGTGAGGAAATCGGTTTAAGTGGAAGGTGACATTCTGAAAGAGAATAAAATTTCCAAAAAAACAGTCTTAATAAAGCTCTTAGATAATTAGCTGGGTTACAGAGATATACATTTCTTTAAAATACTGATAACGAGCAGCCAAAACTTGGCTACAAAAAGAAACTTTATAAAAAACTGTTTTTTATGTATTTTGTATAGAGAATGTGTTTTTACATGTTCACTATAAATCTTCATTAAAATCTAGCTTTGCTAATTATTTGCAAATCTACACAGATGAAGCTTTCCAATTACCCATTAAATATTAAAATCTGTCAGATAAAACTCTAGGTTTAGATTTAGTTGTACAAAGTTAAACAAAAATAACTCTAATTCACTATTTTCACACCACTATAAATTCGGAGGTTATTTAGATTTTTTTGCAAATAACTTTTGAATGGTGAGGAAATATGTTAATGTGGATGGTAATATTCTGAAAGAGAATAAAATTTCCTACAAATAACAGTTATAGTCCAAGAACCCACGACCGCCGGACCTTCGTTATTTTATAAAAGCTGAAAGTTTCTCTGAGCAATGTTCCGAGCACAGGTAACAAGAATCAGCAACTGTGAAGTTTGACTAGTGGTTGCTTCGGCTGATATTCGCAGATTCATATCATTGCAAGCTTAAAAATTACTTAAACAGCTGGTAACTTCCATTTAAAACACAAGGAAGTGAACAGCTGTTTTAGTAATGTTGAAGCTTGCAATGGTGTAACTCAGAGAAAATGTGAACGAATTTGCTTAGTTTTATGCTTATTTCCTTCGGAATAATATTATAAATAATTTCATTCACTGCCAGACATTTAGCACTGTTACAACCTAATTTTTCTGTCATCTTTAAACTGTTTACGAAGGCTTATTATACTTACAAACCTGAATTTTACGTATGTTACATGGGGGAATATCATAAGATGTATCCTCGTTAGCCAGACAGTTCCAATGGGTTTATCATCTCGCCAGACGACTTGGCAAATCTGAGGTAAATTTGCTAATACATCTTTCAAAATTACCATAAAGAGAGTAGAATTACCAAAATTTAAAGGCGGAATTCATTAAAAAAAACAAAGATTACACCTTGCGCAGTTTTATACATTTTTCTATTCTTTGCGTCATACCATTGCAAGCTTCAATATTACTTAAACAGCTGTTCACTTCCCTGTGTTTTAAATGGAAGTTACCAGCTGTTTTAGTAATTTCCAGGCTTGCAATGATATGAATCTGTGAATATCAGCCAAAGCAACCACTAGACAAAATTCATAATTGCTGATTTTTGTTACTTGTATTCAAAGCATTGCTCAGAGAAACTTTCAGCTTTTATAAAATAACGAAGGTCTGGCGGTCGTGGGATCTTGCTCTATTAAGCATTTCTTGAATATACTCAATAAAGGCATCCAAAATTTGCCTCCAAATAAAAAATGATAAAATCCCTGTTTTCAATGTAGCCCCTATTTCTTGTGGAAAACGTGTTTTTTACTTTTTCACCAAAAATATCAAAAAAACTTTCAAAATTATTTGCAAATCTACAGGGAGAGAGGTTTCCAACGACCCATTAATTAATAAAATCGGCCCGGTGGAACTGGAGATTTAGTTGTCTAAAGACTGGACTAAACTGAATTATTTTTAGAGTAGATAGAGTAGATTACAATTAGGAAAACTGACAAACCTAGAGTCAGTTACTCAGTCCTGTATTGCAAACATTTGCTTTGTTAACTAATTCAGTTTCATGTGGTATTAAAGATAATTCAAGGAATGAAACGTGATAGAAGTGATGGATTTGGCAGTGTAACCAACGTGGATTTAATAAATAGGTAAATTGTACGAAAATTCCATTATTTGGTCAAGTAACATCCATACGTTTACTCAATTGCAGGCAAATCACGAACCTTGCATTTTATCAACAACATTAAACCTTTTTCAACAATTCCGTTTTTAATTTTTTCTACGATATAATAAGCGGAAGGACGTGATCGACTCGTACCTATATATATATATATATATATATATATATACACATACAAATATAAATTCGAACGAATGGTGTTAATTGCTTCTGGTGGTCCCAAAACGAAAAGTTTTCATGGTCGCGGGCTTAGGTCTTACCAGACCTACGGTAATAGCTTCTTTCCTATAGGGGAAATTCGCTAAAACACATTGTGTATATATTAGGTAGTTCAAAAATATATTTTTTTTACTCTTTTCATAAATCATATTTTTGAATGTCGATAAAAATATTTCCGAGTTAAACGTTCGGTTTATGTACAGTTTAATTTTGTAAATTATAAACTTATCAACAAATGAATCTGACTTTATAGTCATCATGAAGAAGGGAACTGTTATTGAGTGAAAGATGGATCCACCGCGCCGTGCCGGCCATGTGTCCGTGGTATTAAGTGAGGGATAAAGGGGACGTTCATTGTTCCAAAGAGACGCCAAATTACCCACCGGCAGGGGCGCGGGGAATGTCTGACACGCCTTGTCCGTCTTGACATGGTTTTGAGACGCTCCGCCAGACGCATGTAGCGCTCACCACGGCACCTTATTTTCAACAGCTTTCAAAACGTCCATGTTCCAAAAAACCCAGGTTATAATTTATCAAAAGCTATTTCTTAGAATAGAGTAAATGTTTCAAAATGTCCCTGTTAATTAATTTAATACTATAAAAAGAGTTGTTTCAAATAGCCCAGGTTATAATAATGTCCTCCAACCTTCTTGGGCTGAACCAAGGCCGCACTGAACGCTCCCAATTAAATCACAACTCTGGCTTATTGTGACCATTGAAGATAACTTTGAACCATGGATTGATTGCTTGATGTAATTAATGGTTGGGTTTTATGCTTAATTATACACAAATCAATCACTATTTAAACAATCAATACTTTACTCAATACATTGTTAAAATCAGGTATTAATTTCTATGGGGAATTTTTAATTTATCTAAGGAATGTTTTCGAGTAATGGAAAAGCTGTGTCACACTGGTTCCGTTTCCAGCTCTTAAAACTATTGGTGAACTATGTTGTACTTGTTCTTGTTCGTGCTTGTTATTTGTGGAATCTTAATCTTGGACGAATGAGTTGTGGGATTAAAAATGAAGTGTTTCGTTTAATTTAGGAGAAGGAAAACATTTATCAGTTCACATTGGTTTTTCATATGGTTTTCTAGACTGATTTGAGGTTTGTAGCTTGGTATTTTATCAATCACTGTAAGCTTATCAATTTCCCGCATATTACCCTCACTCAACATTTGACTGGTTACAGTAATTCCCGCACTGGTTACTGGTAATAGTTAATAAATTGTTATTGGTAGCTTAAGTCATTTTGTCGACTTCCTTTTTTGTTATTAATTTCCATAATGATTTTATTATTTTGTTAGAGGTTAAGTGGCAGAGAGAAATTTCACACTAACTTATTATTAGGTTGAGGGGATGTGTGGATTAGATGGTTATCTAGGCCCAGCTTGGTTATTGGCAAAGTCCTATTGAATTGTAGCCATTAACTTAGTGTTCATTTAGTTAAATTGACCATCAAGCTGGCTCATAAAAATCAAAATGGTTAAGCTGGATTTATTTACACGTTCACTGTTTCACAAGGTTACTCCGTGCTGCTCATTACCTGGGGTGCGGTGGCTGAAATCCACGGTCATTCCCTGAGTGCGTTTTGCATATCTTGGTTGTTTGTAATGCAATTGCTAATGGCCCAAAATGTAATATCCCCAAATTGGTATTTTTTTAGGGAACACTTTTATTAGGCTACTTTTGAACAAGTAAGTTAGGCCTACCTAACTAGTTACTCGTGCCATACTGTGGTTATTTATAGCCAATAGGCTAATAGGCCCCTTTTATAACACATTCGCTGCAGGTGGGTCAGTACTGACTCAAAACAGGCAGCAGTGTCAACATGCTGGTGAGTCATTATTGACCCGTGGTGCCCTGGCCTCGTCAGTGGCTCTGTGTGCTGAGTGCATGGTAGAGACGGACCTGTAAGTACTTAATTGCTGCATTGTATATGAAACAGTTGAATTTCGGGTAGCCTAGTTCATTTCCCGTGTTCACGCTTTTGCTCACGTGGCTAAGTCAGTAGTAAGTTAATCCACTCCTCTGCAAGCTTTTGGGACGCACGTTTTATTACTTAAAAAAATATTAATAAAATCTCTAATAAAAAGATGTAGGCCTACGTTAAACAAAATATGCCGAAGCTTAATAACAAATATTCTGTGTGATAAAGTGACTTTTTATTTTTTCCCTTTCTAATATCCTCCATGGCTAAGTATTGACCCACGATTTTAACAACACCAACTGACGTCATAAGTTACATACTTCTGGGGAATTTTTTGAACTGTGCAGTGCCGGCCTTAGTGGGCACGAGGCCTGGGCCAAGAAAACGTATCCATCTAAAATAACTCCCCCCACCTAAAGTTAGACTAAAAAGTTCAATGACATTATGTTCAAAACAATTACATACATAGGTATATCTATATGTGTCTGTTAGCACGATAGCAGCCGTAAAAATGATCTGATTGTAAACTTTGGGGGTTCTGAGGGAACCTTAAACAGACTGGTTCAGAACATAGACTGTGTAACTCGCATGGCAAGTGAAAGGTGACACAAAGGAACGTAGATTGAGTGAACACACTATAGAGCAATAATTTCCTTTAATATACATGAACTATTAAATATACATGGTGCACTACTTATTTACGGATCCTCTTGATATTTTATTGACAAAAATGTTATAGGTCACTGAGTGAACTGTTGTCCTAAGTAGATTCAATTTTTCATAGTATTATACAAATTGAATACACATTTTATAGGTTAAAATATATTGTATTGATTCTCATGTACGCTACAAGGATCTTAATAGAGATATTATATATTATATACAAGTACAAACCCTTTTACACAAAGAAATCAATTATGACCCTTATATTTTGATAAGAATAAACGACGAGTTGATTCTAATGTCTTTCACAACTATTCACAAATGGTTAACCTTATTTTATATTTACAATAATCTTTTGAAGACTTTCCTTCCTAAGTGTAGATAGGATCTATTTCTTAGACAGTCATTCCTTTAATGGATTTTATTTGCTTTGTTAATAAACAGTTTTTTCATTTCATTATTATTATCTTTGTTGGATATAAGTTTATTATTTAATATTTATTTATTTAAATTATTATTATTCAATTTATCCCTTTGGGTTGGACTTTCAAATTCTTTCTCTGAGAGTTTAATTGAGTTTATAGGGCACCAAATTATTTTAATTCGATTGGGGACATACCCGCTGCATCTTTCCTGGTGGACCCGTGTTACGCCCGCGTCGCCAGCCAGTCGAAGGCCCGCGTGGATCCCCGAGTTGGTGTCTCCTCTCGGTGATCTCCACTCCTTTCGGTGGTCTGCGTGATCCTCGGTGGTGTCTTCGCCCCCTCGGTGGTGTGCGTTGCCTCCTGATGGTGTGCGTCGCCTCGGTGTTGGTCTCCGGTGGCCTGGGTCTCGTTCCGGTTGGACGTCTTCCGCTGGATGTCCCTCGGTGGTGCGAGTCTCGAAGCGAAATCTCGAAGTTCGTGCGTTGGGGAGATAGACTATCTCGAGGGTGCCGACGGGTGCTTAATACTGTCCGCGACGGTTTACCAACTCCTACTCAATTCAGAGTGGCCCCTGAGTTCCCCAACTTATTACTTCTACTCCTCTTCGAAGACTGATTTCCTAACTCTTCCTTTCAATTTTTCCATCGCTCTCCCTTCCATCGGACTTTTCCCCCGTAGTGCTATTGTCACGCCCTCCTGCCAATCGGCGATGGCGAATCCGATACCTACGGAGCCATTGGGAGAACGACTGAAGTCCAGCCCTATTGTTCCGAGAATAAGGTGTGTCGCTGATGGTGAGTTATTCCAATTTTTCTAATATAATTTCTTCCATGGGAATCAAACTGATCTCGGTCATTTGCCTCCTTCCTAGTAAGACCTTGAAATATAATGCTCTCCTATTGTATGTCGTCTAGATACGTGCTTCCTCGTGGGAGCTTTTAAGTTTTATTTTAAACAATTTTTATTTGTTGTACTAATGTGAGAAAACCATGAATGAATCTCTTATTAAGTATTAATTTTGGACGGAGGTAACTGATCTGATTAATAGTCGATTTCCGGATAGTTTATATGATCTAAATGAAATTTGGTGCAATCCTAAACCAGCCAGATTGGACCATGGGAAGGGGTTTTATGGGGCCCCAAAATTTTTTTTATTCCCGAATATAAACCTCCCAAAAATGTGTTGTGAGCAGTTTTTTATAAAGAAAAATAAAATTTGTTGTTGGCACAAGGCACAATTTTGAATTCAGCCAAAAAAACCAAACAAATTAGTAGGCCTACTTTGAATTATTACTCTAAGTTTCTACGTGTTGCCGAGATATTGACAGCGGTAAGCACAATAATTTTGTCCTTATACCATCGTTAGGCCTATATAAATAACTTAGGCCTAGGATTTTACAACAAGCTTAAGTATTTATTCTCGTATTTTTAATTTAACTTGCTTTGTGGCTTTATCTTGATGAGATCTCATGTATATTAGGTTAAAATCCCTGATATATTTACATTTTTGTGTCGGCAATCATGCTTATCGCAATTCTCCATGTTATCCTTATGGGAAATAGAAAATATTCTATATCTTCATTATTTCTGAACTCATCCTGATAACACTTGATTTATCAGGAAATAAGTAAAATTCTATATGTCGCTTATTTCTCAACATATCTCAATAAAACTTGGTATATGAAATAATGAATGTATTTCCTTCCAAAAAAAACAATACAAAGGAAAAATATGGCTTCTTATAGTTCAGATCTACTAAATATTGAATTAAAACCACCCAGTTTTAATGTAGGCTTATACTGTTGCAGCAAACCTACTTACTCATTCCCCATGTTATTCTTCAAATTTGTAGGTATATATATATATATATATATATATATATATATATATATACACTAGTGGCTTGAAGGGGCTGAAAGCCCCTAATGAGGGAAAATTTAAACAATCCTTATTTATTATAGTACAAAATACCTTCATGGAAAAACTGAATCTACCTAATGTTAGATATCTAGCCTGCCACATGGTTTTCAATCAAGTATCAGCATCACATGTTTTATGTAAACAAAGCAGACGTTTTTAGATCCTAATGCTTTTTAAATGGCAGATATTTTACGTTATTTCTCGTTTTCTGGTGAATTTCAAGCAATTTCATTATTTTTCCCGCCATCACGGAATAGAGACCTTTAATTTGAGCCCTCTTCCATCTTTCTACGATTTGTCACAATCGTACGCAAAATTGTCCCACAATTTTGACGCAAAGAATCGGCTTTCGAAATTTAATATATATATATGTCGTAGCCACATGCTGTAATTGGGCACTTCATGAAGTGCCCAGCTCGCCTGGGCACATAGTGTAATTGAATGGTTTCATTAAAAATTACAGTATGTGACCAACAAAACTGGGCACTTCATGAAGTGCCCAACGCTCATTGGGCACATGCTGTAATTATTTCTTTTACACTATGTGTCCAGTTCAGATGCTGGACACTTGATGTAAATACGTAAAACTGCTGTTGACGTTGCTGTTGGTAGTATCCGATGTATTATTTTCATTAATACAAAATACAATTATTTTAAAATAATTTTTTAAAACATTAAGAATAAGATTGTCTTCCACACTACCAGACAATAATTCTTGCCTGTATGTTTTATCGTGGTTTCTTCTATGTTTCCTGAAATATTCTGGCTACACATAACTATAAACATTTTTATCATTTAATCAACAAACGGTTGTTTAAATAATAATATTAATAGTGATGCGTAGCCAAAATAACTCAGAAAACACAAACCAAACAATTCAGTCGATTTTAATGCTGTATGCTTTAATAAAATAAAATACATGAAACACATTACCTATTACATTTATATGTAACAAAACACATAAATATTAACATTAACCTATTTTATCATTTTTTAATTTTTTAACTTCTTACTGAGTCACCCTTTATAAACTTGTAATAGATTAAAATATAGCATAGTAAAACAAATTTTTAAATAGAGTCATAAGAGACTTTGAAAAAATAATAAAACAATTCTTCAGTTTCTTATTGTTGTAGAAATTGAAAACATGTAATTTGTATAAAAATTTACTATTTCGTTTTTTTGTAATTTTATTAACATTGCCGATAATTTAGGTTTAAGTTTTTCTTTTATGTCAGTATGAATGAATTAACATAACATCATTACATCAAGCCTTTTCTATGTAGTTATTTTTATTTGTTTATAGAATATTAAAAAACGGGTGTCCTGTTTACTTGACAGCTTTTAAAAAATATGCCTTTTATTATATTCATACTGACATCAGTAGCTTAAAAATCTAAGTTTATATTATTAACTTAAAAATTTGGAAATTCATTTGAAGCATTGTCTAAAGGGATAACCTATGAATGTTAAACGTTATTCAAAAGTAAGTGGTTACTAGATAAGTCTAGCGGTTCGGTTTTTAATCATTATTAATTTTTTTAATAGCGCATTACTTATAATTTAGAATATAATAACATTATTTGTCTTTATTCACAAGTACATTGTGTAATGGACATCGTCTGAACAAATAGATTATTTTTATATGCAATAATATAATACTGTAATATAATATACAATAATATAATATTTTATACTACTGTTTGATTTTATAACTATTAGAAACCGACAATATTTGTATTAAACTTTAAACCAATTATAAGTGTTTGTTTTATCTTAGATTAAGATTGTTAACTGTTTATTTTAGTCTGAACTCAACTCATACTCCAACAAATTCGTTGTCCAAATATAACGTAGACTAATTATATTTTCAAAAGGCTTATGGAACTAAAACCGATGTTAAAATATTTTGATTTGAATAAATAAATATAAATAAATAATAAATATTAAAAGGTTTAATAGCAAACAGTAACATTGGCTACTTTAACACAGACGTTGGGATTTAATGTAAACATTAGGATTGGTTTTGACAAAGATTTAAAATCGACTGCCCAACATGCCTCAACAGTTACACCATGTGTCCAATGAGCGTTGGGCACTTCATGAAGTGTCCAGTTTCGTTGGGCAGATGCTGTAATTTTGATCGAAATAATCGAGTTACACTATGTGCCCAGGCGCGCTGGGCACTTCATGAAGTGCCCGGGCTGCGTTGGGCTCTTCATGAAGTGCCCAATTACAGCAAGTGGATACGACATATATATATATATATATATATATATATATATATATATACACAAATTTGAACGAATGGTGTTTTTTGCTTCTGGGGGCCCCAAAATGAAAAGCAGGGCCTGTAACGGGTTATTTTTATATTTTTTGTTATTTTTTTCGCTCTTGGTTTTTTTGGAATTTGGTTATTTTTGTTATTTTTGGAATTTTGGTTATTTTTTTCAACCTCAAGAACTGCTACAAGCACTGTTCACACTATTCGTCTGTCAGACGATCTCGTAGCAGCATCGCGGCATACGAATCTCTGTCATCCTACATTGCATGAAAACCAAGTCTCGTTGCGTGAAAACCAAGTCTCGCCGTCAAATCTAGGCAGATTTGTGATTAGTCTGTCGAGATTTTCTTTTTTACCAAGTTTAAGAATGTGTTATTCCCAATATAACGCCGGGTTTCTAATTTTTAGCAAAATTTTTTGTTCACAAAAGGTTATTTTTGGTTATTTTTTTCTTATTTTAGTTATTTTTTTCAACCTCAAGAATTGGTACAAGCCCTGGAAAAGTTACCATGGTCTTAGGCTTAGGTCTTACCATGAGGCCTACGGTAATAGCTTCTTCCCTATAGGGGAAATTCGCTAAGAAAATTAATTCTCTATTTCTATTTTCAACAATTTTTAAAGTATTAAAAAATACCACATTACCACATTACCACCCCAAAGGTTCGATCTGTAAGCACGATAGCGCTTGCAAAAATGGTCCGATCTGAATGAAATTTGGCACAGGGGTGTAAAGTAGTAATTATTCGGACGAGTTCCAAAACCAGCCTGATCGGACCACTGGAAGGGGGGTAAAGGGGGATAAACCCCGCAAAAATGGGATTTTTGGGTTTTTCACTAAGAAAAATAAAAATAATCCAATTTTGGTTAGAACCATTATATTCAGCTCAAAAAAAACAAACAATTTAGTAATTTGAATCATTGCTCTATGTCCATTAGTTACAGAGATATTGAAAGTGGTAAACACAGTATGTTGTCCCAATGTTAACCTTATAGGAAATAAGTAAAATTCTATATTTAGCTTATTTCTCAACATATCTTACTAAAAGTTGGTTTGTGCCTTCATCTAGATGAGATTTAATGTATTTTAGTCTAAAACCACCGAAATTTCCATTTTTGTGGCAGCAAACCTCATACTCATTCCTCAGTCACCCTTATGTTACCCTTATGAGCAATAAAAAATTCCATATCTTCATTATTTCTAAACATATCTTGACAAAACTTGGCATGTAGCTTCTTCCAGATAAGATCAAATAAATATTGAAATTAAACCACCTAGTTTTAACATGCCTGTAACAGCAAACCTGCATACTCATTCCCCATGTTATTCTTATGGAGATTACAGAAACATTTCATATCTCACTAAATTGCTGTCCATATCATATCAACTCTATCTGCTGTCCCCGATGAGGCTCAACAATGTCTCCAGACCCCATCATCTTTAGAGAAAAGTGAAGTGTTTTGTGAAAGTTTGTCCATTCCAAATCCATGTCTCTCACGAGTGCAAGATAGCCTGTGCAATGTTCAAATTGAAGAATCGAGTACCAAAAATGTCGAAAATTCATTGTCTGTGTCTTGTTCTGTAAATAATTCCTGTATTTAGTGTACATAATAACAATATTCTTATTGAATCGCTCCCAAATGGGCAGTCCTCTGATAGTGTAAATATTTTATTTTTAAATGTTCAGGGTCTCGATAAGAAAGTTTCTGTTTTGGAGAGTTTTATAATTAATCTTAACATTTATGTAATTTGTCTTTCTGAGAACTGGTTAGGGGAGGATGAAATAAAACAAGCTTTTCCTGATAATTTTTATTGTGCTAGCACTTATTGCAGAGGTAAGCATATAAGGGGAAATACTTGTATATTTGTACATACAGTAACAAATTTAATTCTAGATTATGTGATGTAAGCCAGTTCTGTCAAGAAATGGATTTTGAAGCATCATCAATTTTTACAGATAGTTTAAAAACCATTTTTGTTTCCCTATATCATTCACCTAGTGGTAATCCGTTGGAATTTTTAAGGATTTTAGACTCATTTCTCTAAAAAATATATTCAATTTTTCCTGCCCAGCAGAAATTTCAATAAGCTGATTTTGAATTTAGCTTCTTATGATTGGTTGGCATGGCTCTCTAAGTTTGTCAATGAAAAAGCAGAAGTACAATTTCAATCTTTATTTGACATTTTGATTAACGACATTAATTATCATACAGTAAAATAAAATAGTCTCAAACCTGTCACTAAGAGGAAACAGAACCAGAAGTGGTATACTAAAGAGTTAGCTAGGATGAAAGATAATTTAATATTTATGGATTCCATAGTGAAATGTACAAATCAAAACAATAATTTGAACCTAAAGAGTAAATATTTAGAGTTAAAAAGTCATTACAGAAAATTTATTAATGAGGCAAAAATGAAAAATAATGAAAATTACATAGAAAAAAGCAGTAACAAGTGCAAAGCTGCCTGGGATGTAATAAAGAATAATTGTGAATATAAAAACCCAGTTGCAACTAAAATTGAGCCCTGCACTTTCAATAATTTTTTTGTAGATTCAGTTAACCAAATTAAAAAAGTTACTAACAGTCTAGGTAATGGAATCTCCTGCAATGACTTTTTAAAGGGTAGTAACATTAATATTAATACTGAGTTTGAATGGTCTGACATCACCCCTAAAGATATGCTAAGTAAAGTAAAACAAATGAGTAGGTCAGGTAGTGTTGATGTGTACCACATGTCAAACAATCTTTTAAAAGAAATTATTGACTGTTTAGCTGTCCCGTTATCAATATGTGTAAACAATGCTGAAAGCCGGTGTATTCCCAGACCAACTTAAACTCTCTAGAGTCTGTCCCATTTACAATAGGGGTCCTAAGGACCAGCCTGAAAGTTACCGACCAGTTTCAGTTATTCCTGTTTTGGGGAAGCTGATTGAAATTTTAGCATATGAGCAAATCAGGAACTATTTAGAAACTAATAACTACTTGAATAAAAATCAGTTTGGATTCAGAAAGGGAAAATCAACTATTAACGCATTGGACGATTTGATAAGACAAGTTCATCTCTCTTTTGAAAATAAAACCTTTGCTCAGGCCACCTTCTGTGACCTGAGCAAGGCCTTTGATTCTGTTGATAGCTTCACGCTCATTCTAAAATTAAAGTATTACGGTTTTAAGGATTCCTCTTTAAAATTATTTGAATCTTATCTCCAGAACCGCAAGCAAGCTGTTTACATTGATGGAAAATGGTCTGTGAAGTGGTGGTGGAGTGGGGAGTGCCACAAGGCTCAGTCCTGGGGCCTCTCCTATTTTTAATTTATATTGTAAGGTTCTTTTACCCTTATTAGACTTTTTTTAAGGGGCGTCTACCCAGGTTTCAAAAGTAAAAGGATTTCTCATAGAGACTGAAAATTTATTAAACAAAAGAAAAGTTCACACTGGCTTTACTCACTAAGGTTCACACTCTTACTAGTGTCTATCACCACCCACTATTGCAGCTAGGACTTCATTAACACGAGTTATTCACTGGTGTCCGAAGACTCTTAGTTCGATGTGGGGGTCGGGCGATCTCCTGGGCCGAAGCTGATCACAGGAGGTCTCGGTGATGGCGCGGACGGGCGTCGACGGCGCGGCTCCCCGGCTGCTGACGGGGAATACGGACGGATGATCCACTGGATCTAACGGATGAGCTAGCTCGGACGGATACGGAGGTGGACCAACTTGGTTCACCGGCTGGTTTCAACTGATTCTGCTGAAACATCGGAACCCACTATTAAACCCAAGCACAAGAGAGTGGGGATGAAATAGTGGGGTTACTGCCAAGGGATTGCGCCACTTGGTAGTTACGGACGGGAAAACGGAATTCAGGAATCTGGGTACATCGGACCACTGGGATAACCTGAACGGACAGACTGCCGAGGGCTCAGCTAGCCTCTGCGACGGTACGGGGGGGACGGACCAGTCACCGAGGGCGCAACGTGCCTCTGCGGTGGCTGAGGACGGACTGACCAACGAGGGTTCAACTCGCCTCTGCGATGGTACGGGGGGACGGGGCCAGTCACCGAGGGCGCAGCATGCCTCTGCGGTGGCTGAGGACGGACTGACCAACGAGGGTTCAACTCGCCTCTGCGATGGTACGGGGGGACGGGGCCAGTCACCGAGGGCGCAACATGCCTCTGCGGTGGCTGAGCACGGACTGACCGCCGAGGGCGCAACATGCCTCTGCGGTGGTCAGGGAAGGGGAACGGGACCCGGTCACCGAGGGCGCAGCTTGCCTCTGCGGTGGCCGGTGACAGACTGACCGCCGAGGGCGCAACATGCCTCTGCGGTGGTCAGGGAAGGGGAACGGGACCCGGTCACCGAGGGCGCAGCTTGCCTCTGCAGTGTCAGGGGACAGACTGACCGCCGAGGGCGCAACATGCCTCTGCGGTGGTCAGGGAAGGGATACGGGGCCCGGTCACCGAGGGCGCAGCTTGCCTCTCCGGTGTCCGGGGACAGACTGACCGCCGAGGGCGCAACGTGCCACTGCGGCGGTCAGGGAGGGGATAAGGGACCCGGTTACCGAGGGCGCAGCTTGCCTCTGCGGTGGCCGGTGACAAACTGACCGCCGAGGGCGCAACATGCCTCTGCGGTGGTCAGGAAGGGGTTACGGGACCCTGTCACCGAGGGCGCAGCTTGCCTCTGCGGTGGCCGGTGACAGACTGACCGCCGAGGGCGCAACATGCCTCTGCGGTGGTCAGGGAGGGGTTACGGGAGCCGGTCACCGAGGGCGCAACTTGCCTCTGCGGTGGCCGGGGAAGGACTGACCACCGAGGGCGCAACATGCCTCTGCGGTGGTCAGGGAGGGGATACGGGAGCCGGTCACCGAGGGCGCAACTTGCCTCTGCGGTGGCCGGGGAAGGACTGACCGCCGAGGGCGCAGCGTGCCTCTGCGGTGGTCAGGGAAGGGGTACGGGAGCCGGTCACCGAGGGCGCAGCTTGCCTCTGCGGTGGCCGGGGTCAGACTGACCGCCGAGGGCGCAACATGCCTCTGCGGTGGTCAGGGAGGGGAACGGGACCCGGTCACCGAGGGCGCAGCTTGCCTCTGCGGTGGCCGGGGACAGACTGACCTCCGAGGGCGCAGCGTGCCTCTGCGGGGGTCAGGGTGGGGGAGGGGAGGTTGCCGCCGGCTCAACGCGCCGTGGCGGCGGGATGGGCCGCTGTGGCCCGACTGACTGCGCGGCGTCGCCGCTCTTCGCTTCCCACTGCTGGCGGCGGGGGTGGGGAGCTTCGGTGGGCGGAGCGTAGTCGTGGCGCTACTAGCGGCCACCGTCGGAACTCTTGCCTTCCACTTCTTTGCAATATACTTTAAGTCTAGCATTTATTTATTAATTTAGACAGCACATTATTTTGCCGTTTCATACGGCTGTATTGTATTTTATTAGATACCATAATTATTCATAAAAGTGAGTTTAACTGTGTATTCAGTAATACTTGTTTTAAGTAGTTTTGTTCATAGCCCAGTAAATATTTTAATATTGGTATCTGTGCTCCAGAATTCATGGATAAGTTAAGTCTGTTATTTAGAATTGGGCATGATTTTGTAACATTACAATATAAATGATTTACCTTTTGCTGTTGATTCTAAAACTATCCTTTATGCTGATGATTCAACATTTTTTTCCACGGGAAACAACCTAAATGAAATTGAAAGATTGGCAACCGAAACACTAACATAAGCATCTGATTGGTTTCACAGTTAATGGACTCTTGCTTAACAATTGACAAAACTAATAATTTAATTTTTCCTGTGAACAATAATTCAAGAGTTTTACAGGAGTATATTACAGTAGACCCCCTCTTAACCGACCCTAATGGGACCGGACCTAAGTCGGATAACATAAAAGGTCGGATAAAACGGGTAATCCTCTAAAAACTTATCCTAAAAACTATCCTTTATGCTGATGATTCAACATTTTTTTCCACGGGAAACAACCTAAATGAAATTGAAAGATTGGCAACCGAAACACTAACAAAAGCATCTGATTGGTTTCACAGTTAATGGACTCTTGCTTAACAATTGACAAAACTAATAATTTAATTTTTCCTGTGAACAATAATTCAAGAGTTTTACAGGAGTATATTACAGTAGACCCCCTCTTAACCGACCCTAATGGGACCGGACCTAAGTCGGATAACATAAAAGGTCGGATAAAACGGGTAATCCTCTAAAAACTTAAAAACAAAAGCTCTATTGATTTAGCGTTTTATTAACATTATTCTAAAGCCGTTCGTGGATTATTTAGAAAATATACTACAATTTTCAGCCTATTTTCCTAAATAATTATGTAGAAATCTAATAAATAACACCAAAACACGGTCAAAACAAAACATTTCAATAAACTAAATATAAGATAAATATTCAAATTTTTCAACCCGCAACAAACGGTATAGTCAAGCGTAACGTTTCCATCGCTGGGTATGGGAACGGAAATGCTGCAATTCCTAGAAAAGGGCGATTAAACCGAACTGTTCTCAAAACAGGGTCGGTTAAAACGATCTTTAATATTTGACCACAAAGGTCGGATAATCCGATCGTCGGTTAAAGCGAGGTCGGTTAAGAGGGGGCCTACTGTAATAATAAAAACAACTTTGTCTCTTCTACAACATTTTTGGGCATATATGTAGACAGCAGGTTAACATGGGATTCGCATATAGATTACATAAGCTCCAGACTATCTCATGTCATATATCTTTTAAATCAATTAAAAACTGTTGTGCCAAAAAGTTATGTAAAAGTAGCATATTTTGCATACTTTCAATCCATCTTTAGGTATGGACTAACTCTGTGGGGTAACTGTACTAGAGTTAGTGAAATCCTCATACTACAAAAAAACAAAAAAAACAATTAGAGTAATGTGTAATAAAAACCCACAGGAACATTGCAAACCACTTTTTCAGGAACTCCAAATTTTCACAATCCAAACTTAATAATTTTCAAAAAAAATATTCATCAGCATAACACCAGAGGAAAGAATCATGCTTCAATAGAATATCACCGATTAACCAAAACATTAAACAGCCATATTATTATTTCACTCAAAATTTATAACACCTTAGAATCTTTAATAAAATCATATTCATTAAGTGAATTCAAAAACAAATTCTTCATCTGGCTTTCCAATAATCCGTTTTATAGTATAGAAGATTTTTTTAAATTAAAAAAAATCAATTTTAGTTAATTTAAATGAAAAAACACCATTTTCATTTCACCGAGACTGAGTTGTTTGACTTGTGGATGCATGGGTTCTGCAATTTTATGAGGAACGCTCTATGTACTTACTCAGTTATTTATTTTGTTGTAAAATAATGTTTATTTTAGAATAATTTTATATTTTTGTAAAATGACAAATTGTAATTTTTTTAAATAAAATATTGTTTAACATAGTACAGCACTGAGTAAAAAAAAATGAATATATTGACTCAGCTATGAAAATATGCTTTGAGATGACACTGTCAATGATTTGTATGAATTTGTACGACAATAAAGAATGTATTTGTATTTATTTGTATTTGTATTATTGGATGAAAGTATTTTTTTGGCATTTGAAATTCGCTTAGTATGCAGGACTGCTGCAACAGGGGTATTTTTTAAGTAAGAGAGATGTTAACCCATAATAGGATAGCCACAAACTTTCTGCCTTTTTCTATTTATTTCCCAATCAATCATATTGAACATGTTTAACAATTCTGCGAAAACTTTGAATGAATGGTGCTTTTAGTATATGGGTTCACAAAACAAAAAGTTCGGAGGCTTGGGCTTAAATGTAATAATGAAACCTAAGTCAAGTGATGCGAAGTCAGAATATACCTAGTGGTGCGATAGTCAGGTATATATATAATGCCTGGGGAATCTTCATCAGGCTAGACCTCAAGTTGTGTTTTCCTAGCAGAAATTGTCACGAAAAAAAGAACAGAACAAAAACAAAATACCCCTTTGCAGCAGACCTGCATACTCAGCGAATTTCAAATGCAAAAGAACATATTCCAATCCAGCATAGTGAGATTTGACATGTTATTTTAAGCTCCATAAGAATAAAATGGAGAATGAGTATGCAGGTTTGCTGCAACAAGTCTGTTAAAACTGGGTGGTTTTAATTTATTATTTAGTAGATCTGAACTAGAAGAAGCCATATACCAAGTTTTACCAAGATATGTCAAAAACTAAGGAAGATATAGCATTTATTTTATTTCCCATAAGGAAAACATGGGGAATGAGTATGCAGGTTTGCTTCCACAAAAATGGAAACTTCGGGGATTTTAGACTAAAATAAAATCTCATCTAGATGAAGCCACAAACCAAGTTTTATTAAGATATAAAAGTCAGAGCTCAACAAAGTGGTGTGTGTGTTGAAAATGAGTTAAATTTGGAAAATAAAATAAATTTTGGGGGTGTTGATAGTGGCACAAAAATCCAGCTTCAAGTTGCAATAATTCAGATTTTTTAGACATGACGAAACCCTTTATATAAATACTAGCTGATAGCCCCGGCTTTGCTCGGGAGAATATTTTTTCTTCTCATATTCTTGTTGTTTCTTAGAGCTGCATTCTATTAGTAACCATAATAGTAGCTATTTCTAATGGTAACCATAGCAACTATTCAAAGCACTCCAAAAATCCTTGACATAGGTCTCTTTAAGACAACACTGCGCCTAAGCCCTTAAAGATATAAAAACCAAACCACCATAGTGCACATCATGAGATTCCAAGCTTTAATTTGACACCAAGATCAAGTGTCTACGACATGTAGTTTTGGCTGTAGCCTGAAATATACCAACACACAACTCTTCTTTTATATATATATATTGATGACTAGAGGTAAAAAAATTTCAAAGTCTGTAAGTCACATCTCCAACTTAAAAAATTCCTGAAAAATTTTGAAAAATAGTAACGAGCTAAATATTATGCATACTAATAGTAACGAGCTAAATATTATGCATACTAATGTACAAGGCCTGACCAGTCTTGTTAAAGTAGAAGAATTAAGCTTATACCTATCAAATTTATCAAATAAACCACATATTGTTTGTTTGAGTGAACACTGGGCCACCTCACTGAATGAATTTTAGTACATAACATTTCAAATTACAAATTAAGCTCAGCATATTTAAGACAAAATCAAACTAGAGATGGAGTTTGCATTCTTACTCAAATAAATTTACCAGTAAAAATTAAAATGGACATCAATTCATTCACTATAGAGTCAATAATTTAATGTTGTGGGTTGGAGGTGTTGACATTTGAACCGATGTTAGTATTATGCATGGTGTAAAGAAAAAAGAAAGGTGTGTGCACAGTCAGCTGGTATGACGTAGTTGGGCTTGAGAAGCAAGCGGACCTAGCGGTTTGACTGCAGAACTAAGACTGTATACAAAATATTTTGATTGAGTTGGATTAACTGGTTTGTATTGTAGTTGTCGAAAGCGCTAGTTGCGTGAGCCCAACTACGTCACATCAGCTGAGCCTGCACACACCTTTCTTTTTTCCTTACACTATGAGTATTATGTATCTCTAGACCCCCCCATAATGACAGGAAAAGTTTTAATATTTTCCTACAAAGATTTAACCAATTGTTAAAGCATGTAGTATTAAAATACCCTAAGCATATTTTGTTCTGTACAAGAGACTACAATTGTGATTTTTTGAAAAATTAACTTAACACACAGAAACTTAGAGAATGTTTAGAACGTTTTAAACTAATTATTCATATTACCAAACCTACTAGAATAACTAATTTGCCTAAAACCTGCATACACAACATTTTTACTAATTCTGACCTCAAGCACTGTATGATTCATGTTCTCGATTTTGATTTGTCTGACCACACTTATCAATTTTTGTCATATCAAACACAATCTATATCTATAAAAGAGGAAGTATGTGTGTGTGTGTGTGTGTGTGTGTGGGTATGGTCCCTATAGACGCCCAAACCGCCCAACGGATTTTTATGAAATTTGCAGGGATTGTTTACCATGTTCCCAGGATGGTTTTTGTCAAGTTTGGTGTAAATCCATCCACAGGGATCTGCCCCACGGGCTCCTAAAGATACCATGTTATTCAAATGAGCTTTTGGTTTGATTACAAAAAAACATATGATTATACTTAAAACTCCAATACACTGTTCTATATAAGACTGTGACTTGATGTAGTTCCTCATTTTTCCTGCAGACTGCATCACACACAGATACAAATTGTGTGTTTACAATGAACAGCTGACTTGATGATCCTTTTTCACACAGTCTGCAGCACACTTAATTTTCTATAATTCTTTGTCAAACTAACAGCTGTAGTTAAATATTGAGTTTGTTATTATGGTTAAATGTCAACAAACCAAATTTAATTATCATGGGCGCAGCAACGTGCGCCGGGTAACGCTAGTCTAGTATAAAGATTGAAAGCAAAACTGAAAAATTTAGAAATTATAGCAGAAAAAACATGAACAATTTTATAAATTCGCTAAATAATGAGACATGGGATTTTCTGTATTGCACCTTGAATACTGATCCCAATATTTTATATAAAATGTTTTTAACAGTATTTAAAGAATATTTTGATTCCGCCTTTCCCATTAGGACCAAAAAAATTAAGATACAAAAGAAAAGATTGGGTAACAACCGTTATTATTTAAACTCTCCTTAGTGAGGTAGGTTAGTATGAAAATATTAGGTTTCTGGCTACCACTATGAAAATTTGCATAATCAATAATCATGCATTTTGGAACTAAATTCAGCCCAGACCCAAAAAATTAGACATAATTTTCAAAATGG
This sequence comes from Flexamia atlantica, assembly GCA_035578135.1. Classification (NCBI taxonomy): domain Eukaryota; kingdom Metazoa; phylum Arthropoda; class Insecta; order Hemiptera; family Cicadellidae; genus Flexamia; species Flexamia atlantica. Next base: position 160,145,499 of record JAQJVK010000001.1, read on the forward strand.
AGGCTAAAAATTGTTGTAAGAAGACAAAATTTAACTATTTAGACCATGGGCCGCCAATATGAAACCCTCTCCCCATGGGAATTTTCGACACATGTATTTTTTGCTGCTACTGACATGTTCTGTAAGGTTTTGCTTGTTTGCGACTTTTAAATTACAGCATAACCCAGAAAAACAAAAAATATCATTGATAAATCGTTGAAAAAAATAACATGGGATCTTATTGAAAAAAGTAACCTGACTGCATTTTTTACATGCAATTTTTGAGATATTGACTCGGGACCAACGCCTATCATTGTTGGGTGACTAATCCTTTATTTTGACAGGATAAAAATTTTCGGCCGCCATCTTGGATCCGCCATATTGGGTATCAATTTATTTTTTTGAATGTAAAGATGGTGTTATGGCACATCATTATGAACTAGATTTTTACACTGATTACCATGCTGAAATCCGTTTTTTTAAATATGCATTCGTTAAAAAGATATGCGCTAATAAAAATTCATCCCTATATATTTCTTATGGACGTTTCGTATTTTCAATATTTTTTTGGATTATTTTTCCTCTATCTCTCATTATAATAAAGATGTATAGTTTGTTTTAGTCTTAAAGTATTCAGTGAAATACCGGCTTTAATTTGTGATATTAATCATCAACATCGGACAAGTAACAGATAAGCTATAAGGCTCAATTTAACTTAAAAATCAATTTTTCGGGAACCTTTTTTCAATCAAGTATTTATATCTCTGGTTCTAAATATGGTATTTAGTTCATTTTGGTCTTAAAATAACTGCTGCCGACATAGCAGTGATATGTCGGCTTTTATTAGAAATATTGATACGTAAAATCGGTTAAGCTGTAAACAAATTTTAAGGCTCGTTACGATATAAAGTTTAATTATTTTTTAATTTTACTGTTAATTTGGATTATAACTCACCCCGAACGTGTTTGAATTAAATTATCACAGTCTCAAACGAAAGCTGATATTTTACTGAGTCTTTTAAAGACATTCAGAACTTCAGACCTTTCCTGGAACTGCAGATATCAGTCCTTATATAAACGAAAATGTCTGAAAATTTTAATTTTATGCGGGTTTTAGAACCACAACTTAGTTGAAACTCAAAATATAATAATAATTTATGACTCAAATGAAAGCCAATAATCTAATGAGTCAATTAAGACCTTTACGATATCTGAGTCTTCTTTGGAACTAGAGAAATCCTTCAAGAAATGTAAAACTATGCAAGTATAACGAATTTATGTTGAGTGAAAGCTCAAAAGTTACATAAACTTCACTCTAATATTATTGAAAGTCAGCTTACATGAAAGCTGATGATTTACTGAGTAATTTAAGACCAAAATGAATTCAATACCTAATTTAAAACCGGAGATATTAATATTTGACTAAAATTAAATTTCTGAAAAATTGATTTTTAAGTTAAATTGAGCCTTACAACTCATCTGTCACTTAACCGAAGTTGATGATTAATATCACAAATTAAAGCCGGTATTTCATTGAGTACTTTAAGACTAAAACGAACTACATATCATTATTAAAATGAGAGATAGAAGAAAAATAATCCAAAAAATATTGAAAATACAAAATATCCATAAATGTATAGGGATGAATTTTTATTAGTGCATATCTTTTTAACGAATGCATATTTTCAAAAACGATTTCAGCATTGTAATCATCGTAAAAATCTAGTTCATAATGATGTGCCACGACACCATCTTTACATTTAAAAAAATAAATTGATATCCAATATGATGGATCCAAGATGGCGGCCAAAAATTTTTATCCTGTCAAAATAAAGGATTAGCCACCCAACAATGATAGGCGTTGGTTCCGAGTCAATATCTCAAAAATTGCATGTCAAAAATGCAGTCAGGTGACTTTTTTCAATAAGATCCCATGTTATTTTTTTTCAACGATTTATCAATGATATTTTTTGTTTTTCTGGGTTATGCTGTAATTTAAACGTCACAAACAAGCAAAACCTTAAAGTACATGTCAGTAGCAACAAAATATACATGTGTCGAAAATTCCCACGGGGGGAGGGTCTCATATTGGCGGCTCATGGTCTTAATAGTTAAATTTTGTCCTCTTACAACAATTTTTAGCCGCCGTTTTGAAAATTAGATGTCTAATTTTTGGGGTCTGGGCTGAATTTAGTTCCAAAATGCATGATCATTGATTATGCAAAGTTTTATGGTGGTAGCCGGAAACCTAATATTCAACCCAAAAAAATAGCTATACTACCTCACTACCTCGTTGGGACTACTGATCCATCATGCCACCCAAAGCCAGCGGTAAAGCGGTCCAGAAGGCCGGCAAGGCCCAGAAGAACATCACCAAGGGGGACAAGAAGAAGAAACGCCGCATTCAAGGCTCTGTAATATTTTTATAAATTGGATACATTAAAAATGGCTTCAATATTTAAAAGGCAAAATGTACCAGGAGATGGCAATTGCCTATTCAGATCTTTGAGTATTTTCCTGTTTCAGTCCCAAAACCAGTTTCATAAACTTAGATCTAATACAGTAGACCATATATATATATATATATATATATATACAAACTGGAAAGAATATAAACATTTTATTTAAATAATGACCAACCAGAGGTTGATAAAGAGAAATACTGTGAAGAGATGAAAAAAGACGGTACCTATGGAACTAGTGTTGAATGTGTTAAAACAACTTAGCCACCAACTTACAACCACAACACCTGTTCATAGACTGTCATAATAAGTCACTATGGTGACATAGCTTGTTGATCATCTTTCTGTTGTTCTTTAGTAATTTACCTTTTGTATTTTCTAAAATATATGTTCTTTTGCTTTTTAAACTTTCTAATTTCCTCTGCTTCCCACATTAGGTTATAAGGCCCAGTTAAAACGTAATTGCTGTACTTAAGCTGTTATGGGAAGAGTTTCAACATTTTAAACATGTTTGAAAGTTTTAATTGAAGTGTTGCTGAAAGTTTGTTTACTTTTGTATTTTTCTTTGTACTTGAGAAAAATGAATGCAACTGACAACTTCAAGATGCAAATTGAGAGATTAGAAGGTCAAAAGAACTGGTCCAGATGGAAAAGACAAATGAATCTGTTATTGAAACATCAAAAGGTATTGGATGTAGTTTCAGGGCCGCCGAGAGGGGGGGGCAAAGGGGGCAGATTGCCCCGGGCCACAAAAGGAAGGGGGCCACATTTTGAGCACAGTATATTTTTTGTGGATTATTAAAAATTAGGATATTTAATTGAAGACGGCCAATATGAAATGAAATTTTAGAAAATACATAAAAATTATAGTCTTAAAACGTGTATTAACTAACTAAAATGCCCTTTATTTGTCTTATTTTGATTCAGTTTCATTTGGTTTTCCGGCGTCTCGTCAGGGGCCCCCCGAGGTTAGGCCCAGCACTAGGCCTGCGCCAGATCACACATTACTAAATCCGTACTAAACTGGGCCCCTGTCCCTGGTCCAATTGGCTGTCCCAAAAAATTCCTCACAAAACGTTGTACAGGCCTACGATGGACCAAGGAAAAGGATTCCTAGCTACAACTAAACGGAGTATATACTATATTTTACAAAGAACAGTAGTTACAACATTTACGTGACATGACTTGTTTTGCAGAGGCTTAGTTTCTCTTCTTAGTTTCAGTTTAGCTACGTACGAACCATGATCCAATAAAATGCAGTTTTCCTCATGAAAAAATTTAAGTAAATCGTGACGTCATCAGCGACTAGAAGAATGCAGCTTGATTGAAGCCTCCAGCTGGTACGATAAAATATCTTGGCTAATCAGAAAGTTCTTATTACTGGCACCTCTGATTTAGGCTTTACTTTTACCCAATGGTAACATGCTATAGCCAGGATACAACCAAGGTCTGTAGATTAGAAGAGAATCCACAGTCTGATATTATACTGTCAGGCAGGGGCGTGCCGATGGGGGGGGACGAGCGGGACCGGACCCCTCCCAGAGCTATTTTTTTTATAAAAAATTAAAAAACTATGAATATTTCGTACAATATTTATTATTTAATGCCTCATTTATAGATACTTTATGGCATTTCTGTTCAATTCCCGCGTCATTCCTTTCGATATGGCCAGGAATATTGAACACTTAAGGCACCTTACACACCGATGATGCAGACACGATGTCTCTGGCTTTTATTCTATTCAGACAACCTTCTGTTGTCTTTACGAACAAAACTTATGGTATGATACTGGTGTTCATCGTATATGCGGATTGAAATTTAAAAGGGATGCAGCGATGCAGGAAACCGTTCTTTGACTTTGCGGCTAGAAATATCGTGTTGTTTCTGTAACGGCAAATCTTGGCCGTGACATCGTGTCCGTGACACCGGTGTGTAAAGCTCCATTTAATAAGATTGGTTGGTTTTTGAGTTGCATGTCAAGGACAAGAAAATACATCGTGTTCACGGGGCCGCCCAAAAATTACATCATCGATTTTTGGTCATTTTTGACCCCCCCTCCCTACAATCATCTTACTGTCATAATCCGCCTGGCCCCTGCCATTCAAAAATGACGTCATAGGGTACAAACTCCTAAAACAATACTAGTCTTTGGGAAAGCCCAATTAAAGAGTTCTTCTATTGATTTGTTAAAACCACTAAATTAAGTTTTAAACTCATTTCGGCTAATTTGATGTCAATCAACGATTCAAACCAGATCTTTTTGAACTTTGTAGAACTACATTTGCTGTAGAGATAGACTCTGACGCTGCCTGCAAATCCAAAAAAATATTTCTCATTGCACTTACTGTAGCTTAGTTCTGACCTGAAGCTAAAACGACCATTTTAACGGATATTGTAAAAATCGAGGACATACTTTCCAATCCGTTTTTCTTTAGCTTAATGAATAAATATGCATAGAATGTTTACAATATTCCTATCTAAATTGGTATTAAAATATAATTTGGAAAATGACGTCATCCCAGCGTTTACCCTCTCCCCATGCACATCATCCTACCGTAATTTCCATTTTGGACCCCTCCCCCAATTTTCAGATGACGTAATTTAGGGACGGCCCCCAATTAGCTTCTGGTTTGACCCCCCCAGGGCAAAATCCTGGGCACGCCACTGCTGTCAGGTTGTCTTACTTTTTCCATCTCCCATATGACCTGTGGATCCAAGCCTGTGATGTCAATGATAGACCCAATATCCGGATCTAAGCAACTCTATTTAGCATTAGTCCCGCATTACACTATCAAATATTTTATGAAAGATCTTTTATAAAAGAATTGATTTGACCAATCAAAATTCAGGTCAGCTGATATTCAAAACAAAATCTTTAATTTTGATTGGACAAATAAATATTTTATAAAAGAGTCTTTTATAAAATATTATTTGATAGTGTAATGTGGGCCTTATGGTAAAATATAGCCTCAAAGGAGGTAATAGTAATATGCCTCCTCTGATTGGTCAAGAGTAGCCTAATCACTTTTTTTCCAGCTGGAGATTATTATGTTTCCGGTCTACAGAAGATGTCAGGATTTGTTTACATTTTTGACTGAGGTAACCTAGGTGTACCATTATTCTTCTCTTCTTTTCTTCTCTTCAGATCTTGGAATACAACCGGATAAACTTTCTCCTGATGACGTCACACAGGCCTTATGGAAATATAAGAGTTAATTAATAGAAGAAAACCCAATAAAGAGGTTTAATTAGGTAGTCCTCAATATAACTTAGAACTGTTTCTTTAATCCTTTTTAACCCCAAGTACAGGCTTCTTACAAACATCGCTTAGTCTGGTGTTTCCAATCAAAAGATTCATTAGGCATATTAAAAATAATTTTACCTAATTATACAGTTTGTGTTCTAAATTTGAATAAATTTACAAATCAAAGGTTTACTTCAGGCCTACGATGAAATTGTTTAGTTTTGAATAAATTAAGATAATATTCAACATTTTTAGAACAAAAGAACAAAACTTTTTTCATCAGCAGGATCTACGATTTTAGCTATTCAAGAGATAACAGTATTTTTATCTACGATTTCTATCTATTGAGGGGCCTCATGCTCAAACTTTGCCCCGGGCCTCCAAAAGTCTGTCGGCGGCCCTGTGTAGTTTCAGGGGAACTCAAACTTAATGAAGATGGATCCAACAAAGAAACTTTTGACACAAAGGACTCGTATGCTCAACTAATTTTAATAAGCTCGTTAAATAGCACGAATGAAGAGCTCACATCTTCATGTGACAGTGCTAAAGCTATCTGGGATAAATTAGTGTGTACGTATGAGCAGAGTTCCAGTTAAAGACTTGATAGACTTCTCGAAGCCTTCTTTTCAAGTGAAATGATGGGATCTGAAAGTGTTGTGACTCACGTTGCTCGTCTACAGAGTAACTTCAATGAACTTAACGTTGAATTACGAAATATTTCAAAATCTGAACTTCCTGAATTGATTTTGATGGGACGTATTATGTCGGCTTTGCCTCCTCCTTACTTTGAATTTAAAAGTGTATGGGAGAGCGTACCAATCGAGAGTCGAACAATTAATAATCTTACAGAAAGATTAAGATTAATTGAAATGAGACTTCCATCGAATGAATCTAAGGAAGATACTGCTTTTGTAACAAAGAACTTTGCTAAAAAGAAAAATGTTTGTGTTATGAATAAAAGTCCTAATTCTGTTCAGTCGAAAGATGGGCGTACATTTAGGTGTTACAAATGTAAAGGAAAAGGTCATTATTCACGTAATTGTCCGAAGAAAAATGTGACCAAGCAAAGTGAAGCTGGTAACCGTAAATCAGAGTGGCCTCCTCATAAATCAGATAGTCGTGCTTTTATGTGTAATACGACAAAATCTAACATGGACAGTTTGTTATGGATTTTGGACTCAGGAGCTACACAGCACATGACATAGGCCTACTCCAAAGTTTTTTTTGTGTCTTATAAAGCGTTTGACGTTCCTACGTATATTCATGTGGGTAATAATGAAGTGATCAGAGCTTTTGGACAAGGTGACATTCTTGTCGACATGAAAGTTGATGGTAAACTACATAATAATATCTTAAAAGACGTTTGGTATGTGCCTGATGTAAGCCATAATTTGTTCTCTGTCAGTTGTGCTTTAAAAAGGGGACATAAACTTTATGAACATCAACACGGTTGTAAATTTACAAAAGGAAGTTTAAAGACTCTCACCGGAAGAAAATTGAGTAATGGATTATACGCCTTGAACATGAAAATCCGTGCACCTGAAATAGCTGCAGAGGTTTTACTAACCTGTCTGGTGACTCACTTCAACTGTGGCATGAGCGCATTTGCCATCAAAACAAACGTCATGTGGAGGCGATTCTGAAAAGGATTGGGATCAATACTTCTGAAGCCGAGGACCTATGTGAAGGCTGTGTTTGTGGAAAGCAACATCACGATCCATTCCATGATCGTAGTGATCGTGCAACAACGTGTGGAGAATCTATACACGCTGATGTATGTGGACCATTTCAAGAGGTCTCCATTGGTGGTTCTCGTTATTTCTGTGTTTAAAGGATGACTATTCTAAATTTCGGAGAGTGTTCTTCTTAAAACAAAAAACTGAGGTCGTCAAATGTCTGTCAGTGTTCTTGAATGAAGTGAAAACAGCAGGAAATACTGTCAAGGAGTTGGTTTGTGATGGTGGAGGTGAATTCATCAATATGGAAGTTCGTAAGCTGCTTGAGGAAAACGGTATAACCATTCGGATGACAATTCCCTACACACCGCAACAAAACGGTGTAGCGGAAAGGGAAAACCGTACTCTTGTGGAAGCAGCCAGGTCGATGATTCATGCTAAGAACCTACCACTAAAACTTTGGGCAGAAGCTGTGAATACTGCTGTGTTTGTACTCAATCGCACTGGACCTACAGGCATTGAAAACAAGTCTCCGATCGAATTGTGGAAGAACTGTTCTCCTCCTAGATTTGATTGTTTCAAAATCTTTGGAACCAAGTGTTATGCACACGTGCCTCAAAACAAAAGGCGAAAATTAGATAAAAAGAGCATTCCATGTCTCTTTGTTGGTTACACTGGTGACCATAATGGATACCGATTGTGGGATTTCAGTAAGAACTCTGTTGAATTGTCTCGTGATGAAATATTTGAAAGAGACAATCCGATGTTATCATTTACTGAATCTTTGACAACAGTTGACGATAGGAAAGGGTTCAATGATGAATCAACGCATTTAAATGATGAAAAGGTTCCAGGGCCTGTCATTGACATTCCTAGTAATGAAAGTCGTCAAGGAAATATCCTAAATGATACTGGCTCTAGTGCTGAAACACAAAGAAGTATTCGGGAAAGGTGTTTACCATCATTTCTTGCTAACAACTATGTGTTAATTGCTGAGAAGGATCTGATGAATAATGAAGCTATAAACTCAGAAGAAAAAGAGCAGTTGGCTGATATAATGAACAAAAGCATGCCAGTTACAGCTTTTAAGAAGAATCACCAGTCTCTTGGAGTGTTGTGTTTGGGGGGGAGTGTTAAAACAACTTAGCCACCAACTTACAACCACAACACCTGTTCATAGACTGTCATAATAAGTCACTATGGTGACATAGTTTGTTGGTCATCTTTCTGTTGTTCTTTAGTAATATACCTTTTGTATTTTCTAAAATATATGTTCTTTTGCTTTTTAAATTTTCTAATTTCCTCTGCTTCCCACATTAGAATGTATGGCTATTTCTGATATGTTTGAAATCAACATCAACATTTTTCACGAAACAAAACACTATAAAACTAAAATTATCCATTTGGATAAAAAAACAACATTAATAACGAGATCATCTCATAAACTGACTGCTAATCTTCTTTTAACCGACTTAGTATATTGTGGTCACTTTGAACTTTAGATTCCAAATGAAAGTATAGTCAGTCAAATGAATCGAAAGAATGAAATGTATGATAATATCAGTAATACGTGTTGTATCTCTACAACAACGTCTCAAGAAGTTAAATGTAAGATCCATAAAGTAAAAACTAAATCCAATTCAACTTCGGAAAACAATAATCCAAATAAAGGTACTGAATGTAATGAACGAGGAAAAATCTTTACCTCTATGTAAGGCTTATCTTTACATGTCGCCAAATCAAATCACATCGGAATATTCAAAGAGACAAAATAAATGCAAAATATAAAGAATCTCAACCTAATGGAATAACAAAAATTAATAGTAATAAAGACATTTCTAATGCAAATAATATTAATGAAATAAGTGAACCAATGTTAACTGACAACAATACAACCACAAGAATAGAAAAGACAAATCATACAAAACTTAAAACTCCATCTATTCTACAAGAACAATACATTAAATGGTTAAGTATTTTTTTCAAACAAAATGGAGGAGAATGACTTTAATTCAAGTATTAATGACTTTACTCAATTTCTGTCGAATTCTATAGACATTCTCCCAGGTCCTAAACACCCAGCTAAAAAATATTATGAATTAAGAAAGAAAAAAAGACATGAAATTAAACAGAACATACAAGGAAAGTTCAAACCCAGAAAGAAAAAAAAGAAATGACCGAAAGAATACCCCCGTTGCAGCAGACTTGCATACTCAGCGAATTTCAAATGCAAAACAACATGTTTCAATCCAACATAGCGAGATTTGACATGTTTTGGTAAGCTCCATAAGAATAACATGGAGAATGAGTATGCAGGTTTGCTGCTACAGGTATATTAAAACTGGGTGGTTTTAATTCATTATTTAGGAGACCTGAACTAGAAGAAGCTATTTACCAAATTTTATCAAGATATGTTGAGAAATAACCGAGATATATAATTTTACTTATTTCCCATAAGGTTAACATTGAGACAACGTACTGTGTTTACCACTTTTGATATCTTGGTAACCAATGGACATAGAGCAGTGATTTAAAATACTAAATTGTTTGTTTTTTTGAGCTGAATTCAATGGTTCCAACAAAAATTCGATAAATTTTATTTTTCTATGTAAAAAACTCAAAGAACCCCATTTTTGGGGGGTTTATCCCCCTTTACCCCCCCTTCCGGTGGTCCGATCGGGCTGGTTCACGAACTCGTCCGAGTGATTACCACTTTACACGTATGTACCAATTTTCATTAAGATTGGACCATTTTTACGACCGCTATCGTGCTAACAGACAAATATATATATATATATATGGATATATATATAGATATATATATAGATATATATATAGATATATATATATATATAAAAATTCGAACAAATAGTATTTTTTGCTTCTGATGGCCCCAAAACGAAAAGTTTTCATAGTCTCGGGCTTAGGTCTTACCATGAGACCTACGGTAATAGCTTCTTTCGTATAGGGGAAATTCGCTAAAAGGTAAGAAAAGTATAACTATGAAGTAACTCAATATGAATATAATAATAGACCGAGAAAGGCAGTAAGAAGAGTCATGGATGAAGAGGCAAAAGGGTGTGGAATAGATTTAAAAGATATTCATGCTGCATTTTCTAATAGATTTTCAATTACCAATAGCAACGTTCGAACCGAATATGACGTTCCTGATGAGTACAGTATTGAAAAAATTGATAATGAATATATATCAATAATTTCTGATATTGAGGTCTGTCAAGCAATGGCAAAAGTTAAAGTGGACACAGCACCTGGACCAGATCAAGTGATAATGAGAGTGATAAAAAATAAATATGTACCAACAATTTTAACATTAATTTATTCTAAAATTCATTCTGGAGAAAACAATGTACCTCTTACATTTAAGAAAGCTAAAACTATTTTGTTGAACAAAGGTGGGGTCACTAATGACATAAACAGTTGGAGGCCCATCACAATATGTTCCTTACTCCAAAGAATTTTCGAAAGAATACTTGACAAAAGGCTAAAAGAATACATATCATTTTATCCTGCACAAAAAGGGTTTACAACAGTTCCAGGAACACATATAAATGTGAACATACTTAATTCTAGGGATGTGTCGGTACCTTAAGTCGGTTCGCGGTACCACTGGTTTTTGGCAAAAGAACCGGTATCGAGAACCGATGTCAAAATGTCGGTACCGGTACTTCGGTACCCATGGTAATCGGCGGGAGTAACTACCGGTTACGAAAGACGATCGATCGCACCGCGCATTGCCGCGGGCGTTGCGCCGATGGCAAATGCCACTGCGCACTATGATTGAAGGACAATAATGTTTCTAAAATAAATTTTGATTCGAAATTTATCTTAAATTTTTTGACTATTGATTGATTTTTTACTCTTAATACTTAAAATTAATGGGGATGGGGTTAAAACTTATTTTCTTTGGGAATTGTAAGACCAATGGAAACTAATTTGGAAACTGTTATTTTTCACCGTAGAATTTGTTCTTGATTGTTTTATTTACTCTAATTTTTAAAATTTATTGGAATGGGGTTATTTTCTATGGGAATTGTAAAATATTGTGAATGGAAACAAATTTGTAAGCTGTTATTTTTCACCTTGGAATTTATTCTTTTGTTCACATAGTATATATTTTTTATATTAGGGCCTACCTGTTAACAAAAGGATAAACAATTAAATTAATGACTGAGATAGTATTTTATGTCTTGGCGAAACTTACTCTTGAAAATTAAAACATTTTTAAAACAGTAACATATAACAGATTGTCTGTAGGTTTGAGGGTATGTATAACACTATATAACACGTTTTGACAAACACTTGGTACCGATGGTACCGGTACCGAGAACCGAGAACCGATCTTGTCAAGAACTGGTACTGGTACCGACTTTGGAAAAAGTGGTACCGACACATCCCTACTTAATTCTGTTTTATATTCAGCCAAAGAAAATTAACAAGATTGTTCAGTAATGTTCCTCAACATTGAGAAGGCGTACGACCATGTCGGTCACGATCACATCAATAAGGTATTAGAATCAATGCCAATACCAAAAGCAATAAAAATAATATTAATGATTTGCAAAAAGAAATTGACTCAAATTGAGACAATTAAAGGAAAAATAAAAACTATAAATATTAAGAGAGGGGTTTTACAAGGAGCTCCATTATCTCCCACTCTGTATAATTTGTCGATAAATCATATTTTAGAAAATATGTCAGAAATGTCAATCAAAGAAGAATATGGTTTTAAAGTACTCGAATCATTACCAGCAGTAAACATATTAGGTTTTGCAGATGACACAGTGCTAATTGCTAATAGCAAAGAATCCCTTATAATTCAGTACGATATGATAGTGCAACTATTTTCTCAGATTGGCCTAAATTTAAATATCAATAAAACTAAAATAATTCATATAAAAAAGGGTGAATAACAATCCGAATTGTACCATATTAAAGGCTTCACAATAGCATCAATAAAAAATAGTGAAACAATAAAATACTGAACAATCAATTTTGAAAATGAAATTGTATTTGACAAAAAGAAAGTTATAAACAATTTTACCAAGAAAATACAAAAACTAACCACATCACCATAATTAAAAAGTGACCAGAAATTAAATATTTTAAACACTTATGTCTGGCCTTCGCTCATTTACCCTTTTCAAACGGCTCCGACTAACAAACTAAACCTTGATTTCTTAAACGATATCGACTTAATTATTCGATCTTCAGTAAAAGAAATTTTAGATCTACCTGCCGATCTGCCAAACTCTATGCTATACACTTCAAAAAGAAATAAAGGATTGGGGATGATAAAAACAGCCTGGGAAGCTCAAATTCAATAAATTAACATAAACAATGTGATCGAAAAAATTAAGGACCCATACATTGAGCTATACAAAAATTTTAATGAAGAAAATGAAGCTTGCATAAATAAATTAGGATTAAGCAGAGAAGTTAATGATTCAAAGAGTTTTCAAAAAAAATTAAGAAATATCTTACAACATGAAGAGTATGAAAAATGGTGCTCTCTTCCCCGTTAGGGTAGAGGCGTCATGTTATTCCAAGAGAGCGAGTCGGTAAATATCCATTTTCACAGAAAATGTGGACTGTCAAACTCCGAATACAAAGACGCTTTGAAAATCATTGGTGATGTGGCACCTCTGAGATCAATCCCCGGCAGATCCGAGGATGGAACCCGGTGCAGGCATTGTCCTGACACCGAGACTTATCAATTTGAATCTATTGAACACGTCCTTGGATCTTGCCCCCATGGGGAAATATTACGAAATAAAGGTCACTAGACAATAAGAACAATCATAGCAAATGAATTGAAGAAAAAGAATTTTGAAGTCTTCGAAAAAGTGACATGTGTGGAAAACAATGGATCCATCAGAAGATGTGATATCATTGCCATTGACAAGAAGAAAAAACATGGATATATTATTGATCCAACTGTCCGATTTGAAAAGGCTACAACTCATCCTTTTTGGTTTGTAAATATAAATAAATAAATAAATATCTTTAATTATAAGTACAGGTAGGTGACTCTTATATTTTATTCTTAATTCTAATTAATTATTATTGTTCAAGATGGCGTCATTATAATTAGTGTGATACTAGCCTATTTAATATTTAAATTTGAAATAAAAGAATGGTAATCTGTTACAAAACTATTATTTATTCAACAATAACAATAAATATGAATATCAAAATTGAACTCTAGGGGGACGTACAAGGATTATTACAGTGGATGGGGTTAGATAAAATTACTTATGCTAATTGGATTAATATGGTACAATTTAAGGGCATTAGCTCAGTTCTTGAAAAGCATGATCTCTTCACATAGGGTTCTGGGAATCGTGCGGGCATGACATTGAAAAATTAATTTGTTTGAATATCACAATCATAAATACTTTTAAATAGAATAAATAATTTTGATAATAATATAAATTGCCAATTCTGATCTCTTTTTATATTTAATTAAATCAAGTCTTTGTTTGAAAGTCTGTTCCTCTTCAACAATGGTTGGTGAAGTAAATTTTGGATTGGTCTTACCAAGAGTTTATCTCTTCACCCTGATCTTTTCTTCAGATAGATAAATTTGGCCACTTAAAGGGGAATCAACTAAGATCAGGTTTACCGCTGGCTAACCAAAAAAAAAATCTACTAATTAAGGGGGATGAAATTTAAAATTGGAACGAGGTCCAGGTACAATGAAGTTAACACTTGGCCATCTCTCTCTGGAATAGGAGCTGGAGTCCTTTACAATGGTTCCACTTTTCACTTTAACAATGTAACACATGGTTCACTAACTTGGTCTTTGGTAAACACTTCACTGAATTATTAGAGATCAAATTTTGAAAAACATGCTATATAAAATAGATAATTTGAGATAGCGTTCCCTGACCCATAAATATAAATTATATTAAATTATGGATACAGCTGATCTAACTTAACTTATCTAAAATTTTTATGGTAGATGGTAATAAATTAATGAATGGTTTTAGGAAAATAACATTATCAAATAATTTATATTAACTGAGTGATATACTAGGTTGACATATTATATACAAATAATTATTAAGCTGTGTGTTTGTTTATTTATATGGGTGTTCATTTATGAAATTTAAATGTAAATGTTTGTGAACTATTACAATATCCCCTCAGAGTTGAATTAATTTAAAGAATTGAAATTAATGAAAACTCGATAATAATAGGAACAAATATTTACAAAACTATACTAAATGATAAAATATTTATTTATAATTTAAAATGATGATTTCTTAAAACTAAATGGATTATATGACCTAATATTTACAATCATAACTTCAGGTCCTAATACTGTCCACGCGCACTTCACTTATTTCAAATTTTGTTTCACTGTTCAACATTTATTACACTATTGTTTATATTTACTGGAGTCTTTTATCCCCTCAATCCATAAATAAACAAATTAATCTACAACTTTTAATTAGTTGTCCGTGTATTGTCCAAATGTTTATATAACTGTTAATAACACTATTTACACTGTATTTATTGTTGATCTCGGTTTGGCGTTATATATTTTCTAAGAGCAGTTACATGGTAGGGTCCAAACTCTTGTTCTTCATTTAACTTTTGTACAAAATAAGTCGAATGTCCCAGGATACTTGAGATGCGGTACGGTCCTTCGTATATGGCGAATAGTTTGGCTGTTTCTCCAAATGCTGCATTTGATAGTTGATGATTTTTGACCAATACCAAATCGTTTAAATTGAATAATGTTGGTAATACACCGCGGTTAGCTCTTCTTGCTCGTGTTCCCTTCTTTTCTCGGATCCGTTGGGAGGCGAGGAATATCTTCTGTTCTAGTGGGACATCTTCTGAAAATGGGTTTTCCACATATCGTTCCCAGAACCTGAAATCTTTTCTTCCTAACTGTAGTTCATTCGGACTGAATCCTGTAGTTTCGTGAGGAATTTCGTTCAAGTATTCATTAATTTCTGTTATACACTGAGCCCATTTTCTGTGTTGTCTTGAGCAGTATGTTCTTAAGCAGCGCTTCACTTCTTTAATAGGTCTTTCGGCCATATTAAATTGGGGATGGTACACAGGGTTAAATATTGGAATAATATTGTTTTCTTCTAACTTTCTTATCCATTTGTGGCTCTTAAATTGCGTACCGTTATCACTTTGGATCCTCTGGGGTATTCCATGTTCTATAAAGTGTTGGTTAAACATAGTGATTATATGGCATAAAATTCCAGCTCGATTTGTGTTATTGAATTGAATTACTAAATCTGTATCATTAATATTCATATGCATTTCACCCTTTTCAAAATTTATCTTCATCTTCCAGGCACTAAGTGTATCTATCCCGATAATTACTGATTGTATTAGTTTTGGTACTACGAGCATTTGTGTTAATATAGTTTGTTGACCAATGGTAATAGGAATCATTACGATTTTTGAAATTTTCCGGGATTTTTCATTGGTTGCTGTTCTAATGTGCATATTATTTACTGGTAATTCTTCTATTTTTCCTAATTCACTCCGATTTGATATGTACCAATCTTCTGCTAGACATGTAATGTTAGAACCTGTATCAATGAGAGCTGTAACTTCTTTGCTTTTGATCTTTATTCTTATTTCGGGGCATTTTTGCGATATAGTCGTATGAGTATTTTGTTCTGTTTCTTCTTCAAATAAAAACTCCCGATCACAATAAATATTGCTCAAAGTTAAACTATTGGTATCTGATTCATTATGCATGTTATTTATATTATTTACAATTTCAATTGACCTCTTATGTCCGACTTCTTTCTTATTTTGCACTGAAGATGTGTTCTTCTGATTTGAGCTATTTACATGGAGAATGAGGTCACCACCATCATCAGTGCCTCTCAGTTTAAATCCTGATTATTTTCCTCTGGCACTAGGTTTGCGTTCTCCTCAATAATGGCAGCGCACACCTGGTTTTGTTCTTGTGTCGGGTGGTATCTAGGCAGTGGTCTTCTCTCTTCAGACGGCGGTTGGTTTGATGGTAGATTGGGAAACTGTCTTAGGTCACGGTAATCGTTTCCAAATCGATGGCGTCGGTCGTCTCTTTGGTACCGATTATCGTGGTGGAGGTGATTCTCATGTCTCCGATTGTACGGGTGGTACTTAGGTGTGTACGCTCGATTGTCCGTGTTTCTTTCATTGTAGTGTTGGTTATGACCTTTTCTACCGTGTTGGTGGTGGTTTCTATTTACATGATTTTCCTCAGGTGTATTTTCCTTTTTATGTTTATGGTTTTCGTTCCTTTGATGGTTAGGTGACCTTGCTTGTTCTCGCAGATCTTCTCTCTGGAGTAGAGCTTCAAAATCGCAGACCGTCTGAATATTTTGAACTCTATAGGCATCTTGGATTATGTCTCCAAAGTGGTTTGATAGGCAATCGAGGATTTCTTTTTCGTCCAGGGGAGGGTTTAGCGATTTAAGGGTCAACACCCGCTCTATAAAATACTCTGATCGGTTCAGATAACCATTTGGCCGATATCGTTCATTTTCGATCCGTTGTTTGACGCCTCTTTGGATATCTCGGTTCCAATATTTCGATTCAAACATATGTTGAAAATCATCCCATGTGTGAATATCAGTTTTGATTAAATTGAACCACTTTGAGGCATGTCCTTCTAGGCACATTTCAATGAGATCAACTAGGCTTTCCGCACTATTATTTTCTGGATTTAACTGTAGGTTTTTCTCATAATATTTCTTAAGTTTGTTTAGAAATTCCTGGGAATTATGTGTCTTTCCATGAAATTTTGGGTGGGTCATTTCCGGTGTTAATGTCGATCTGCCGTTACACACAATATTAATAGGGACGGGCGCTTGTGTTGTTTGAATGTTGGGTGTAGTAGGTATTTCTAATATTTTCTTATGACACGCCTCCACGGACTCAGCCAATTTCGCAATTTGGTATTCATTGGATTTAATATTTGGGTTCAGTTCTAATTTGACTTGGTTGATTTCAGCTGTTACTTGTTCTTTGATTTGTGTATAATTTTCCTTACAAATGTTTTCTACCTCCCTGTGTGTCTCTAATTGAATCTGTTTAATTTGTTCAGTGATTTTTAATTGGGTTTTACAATTTTCTGATACGATGATTTGACTAACCTCCAGTTTATGTTGAATGAGGTTGTATTAAATTTTCTCTGATTTTGTATTCCCCTTGTTCTAATTTAGTATCAATTTGATCGACTTCCTTAGCCAAATTTTCCTGAAGAATTTTAAGTTGATTTATGTCAGTTTTAAGATTTGACTGTTCATTGTGAATTTGCTGAATTTGATTTTCGACCCGGGCAGAGTGATTTTGAAATTCAGATCTTAAGTTTGCATGTTGTATTTTAATATCAGATTTGATTGCGTTCATATCGGCTTTAATTTCATTTCTTAACTCGGTTTTAAGCGCATTCATGTCAGTTTTAATCGCAGCATTGCTCGATTTAATTTCATTCATGTCGGTTCTAAGTGCATTGATCGCCGCTGCTATTTGTACGAGTGGGTCGACACTGTCGACAGCTGATTCAGTACGAGTATGGTCTGGAATCAGCACAGGAGGGATGGTACTTGTGTCGCTCGTCAAAGAAACTAGCGTTCTGATTGGTTGTTCCGTTCGGTATATTTCGCTCAATGACGATGTAGCGGGGGAAATCGCCGCGGAAGTAGTGGTAGCACTGATTGAGGTTGGCGTTGGTGTTGAAGTGGGAGACGCCGGCTGGGACAAAATGGCGGAACGTTCTGACATTTCACTCACGGCCGAAATTGTTGTCTCATTATTAGAATCACTCGCGTTGTCGGAATTATTTGAGTCGCCTACCGAAACAATGTTTTCTTTGTTCACTGACGGGTCACTGTCCGATTCGCGGTGTACATTTATTGGTTCCGTGTTATTGCCGAATAAAACAAAACTTGTCTGCTCGGACTGCGTCGTTGAAACTTTAGGTTTGTCGGTTGATCTTAAATGGTATTTATGTTCGTCGCCCATATTGAGGTAGTAAGCACGCAATTAGGATTATTATACAATAAATTGGATATTATACTTATATCTAAATGAGGTGAGATGAGTCTTAATCTAGGCTATCTCCTACAAAATTATCTTCTTGCTATCTCAAATAATGTCTGCGATCATTAACTTTTCATTGTCAATGCCCTTACGTTGCGGCGCCAATTACAACTCATCCTTTTTGGTTTGTAAATATAAATAAATAAATAAATATCTTTAATTATAAGTACAGGTAGGTGACTCTTATATTTTATTCTTAATTCTAATTAATTATTATTGTTCAAGATGGCGTCATTATAATTAGTGTGATACTAGCCTATTTAATATTTAAATTTGAAATAAAAGAATGGTAATCTGTTACAAAACTATTATTTATTCAACAATAACAATAAATATGAATATCAAAATTGAACTCTAGGGGGACGTACAAGGATTATTACAGTGGATGGGGTTAGATAAAATTACTTATGCTAATTGGATTAATATGGTACAATTTAAGGGCATTAGCTCAGTTCTTGAAAAGCATGATCTCTTCACATAGGGTTCTGGGAATCGTGCGGGCATGACATTGAAAAATTAATTTGTTTGAATATCACAATCATAAATACTTTTAAATAGAATAAATAATTTTGATAATAATATAAATTGCCAATTCTGATCTCTTTTTATATTTAATTAAATCAAGTCTTTGTTTGAAAGTCTGTTCCTCTTCAACAATGGTTGGTGAAGTAAATTTTGGATTGGTCTTACCAAGAGTTTATCTCTTCACCCTGATCTTTTCTTCAGATAGATAAATTTGGCCACTTAAAGGGGAATCAACTAAGATCAGGTTTACCGCTGGCTAACCAAAAAAAAAATCTACTAATTAAGGGGGATGAAATTTAAAATTGGAACGAGGTCCAGGTACAATGAAGTTAACACTTGGCCATCTCTCTCTGGAATAGGAGCTGGAGTCCTTTACAATGGTTCCACTTTTCACTTTAACAATGTAACACATGGTTCACTAACTTGGTCTTTGGTAAACACTTCACTGAATTATTAGAGATCAAATTTTGAAAAACATGCTATATAAAATAGATAATTTGAGATAGCGTTCCCTGACCCATAAATATAAATTATATTAAATTATGGATACAGCTGATCTAACTTAACTTATCTAAAATTTTTATGGTAGATGGTAATAAATTAATGAATGGTTTTAGGAAAATAACATTATCAAATAATTTATATTAACTGAGTGATATACTAGGTTGACATATTATATACAAATAATTATTAAGCTGTGTGTTTGTTTATTTATATGGGTGTTCATTTATGAAATTTAAATGTAAATGTTTGTGAACTATTACAAGGCCCATAATCAGCCAATACTAGTGCACAACGAGAAGAAAGATGATGATACTAAAAAAAAAATACAGACTTTCTAATGTAGAAGTCATTGGCTTGATGGTTGGAGCAAGAGGAACTGTTCCAGAATTTTTCAAAAAATTCTGGAATCAGCTCCAACTCTCAAGAGAATCTTTGAAAATTATCTCAACAACAGCTATCAGATATTCAATTAACAGTTTAAAGAACCATTTATATAGTACAGTGGTTCCCAAAAGGTGGTCTGCGGACCCCCAGGGGTCCGCGAATGGCTTGCAAGGGGTCCGCGGCGTTAGGCCTGTACATATTGGCTACTATTATGGGTGGTTGGGTCCTGAAATATCGGGAAATTCTCGGGAAAATTAAATTCCCGATTTTCGGGTGGGATTTTTATTCACTTCGGGAAATTTTCGGGACGGGATCGTTTAGCGATTGCAACTAAACAGCGAGTGTAGCTTCGCAAAACTCGCGATCGGCCGCGGAAAATTATCTTGCGTATTTGCCGATCGCGAATAAATGGCAAATCCAGCTTTGCAAAACTCACGATCGTCCGCTAAAACTATCGTGCGTATTTGCCGATCGCAAATAAACGGCAATCGCGTGTATTTGCAAGTCGCGGATGAACGGCAAAAAGAACTGAAAGTCCAATCCCGTCCATCACTATTGGCTGTAAAACAATTCGGAAAATTTTGGTGGGTAAAAGCAAAAATAAAAATAAAAAACAAATTATTAAATGAAATATATTGAATCGACAGTGTTTGATGCCGGAATGTGATCGTATATGCGCGCGGGCATGCAACTGAGCATGTTGTAAATCAAATATAGCTTTAGGGGTCCCCGATTGTTTAGTTTGTATACCTGGGGGTCCGTGACTACCTGTTATTTGGGAAACACTGATATAGTAAATACTAATAATTAATTATTCAACCATTTTTAAAAAAATTTCAAAATTCACCAACCTTTGTTATTCTGCAACCTTTGTTATTCAGCAACTTGTAAATTATAAGAAGGTGTTAATTTATTATTTACTTAATAAATTATTTTTATGTATAATCTAGCTTAAGAAAGAAAGAACTTCACTGTTTAGCTAAGCATTCTAGAGATGTACAATTTTTAAACTATGTACAAAGCAGTATAAGGTTACTTTTTAAAAAAGTAGTTAAAGCAGCAAAAATGCTCAGCAATTCGAAGAAATTGTTAAACTCCAATACGGTAACAAAGTAAAAACAGCTTGGCAAATTGCAAAATTAGAGACTAATAAAAAAGAGTTGCCTAAAAAATAGACGAAATAGTAACAACCAAAGGCATTACTAAAGATCCAAAAGAAATCGTTCAACTGTTCAATGAATTTTTTTTAGGTATAAGCAAATGTTTACAACTAAATCCTAATACTGAAAGTGCTCTGTTAATTATAAGTGATTGTTATGCTTACAAAACTGGTACCGGGTAATGCAAAACACGCAGAGGGCTGACCTTGACAGGCGTTATAGGATAATAGCTTCTTCCCTGCAGAGGAAATTCACTAAAATGATCTGTTATAAACAAAGCGCTTTACCTAATTATATAAAAAATTTTACAGCCTAAACATGTATGAAATTGCTTAAAATATTTGTTGTTTCAGCACTACTCATCTTCAGTAAAAATGGAAACTGTGCAGAAATTAAGCAATATCATTGATGCATCTCTTCAAGAGAAATCCTTAGATAAATTGAATGACTATTTAGCATCGTTACATAATCCAACAGAGCTTTTGAATGGAAAATTCATACTGGCTCTTAGTAAAATTTTGAGGAAACCTGGAAAGGTAAGATTCCCTTTTCATATTTTGCTACTGATTTCATTAGGGAAGGTGAAGGTAAATAATTTATAAAATAAACCCATATGTTATGGGCGCATTGGCCCACTCTCAGGGATGCTGAGGAGATTAATAAGAACTATGAGAGTGTTAGTCTAAGAGCCAGTGGCTGGCTGACGAGACATATTTTAAGAAAGCCTATAATTTTCTCATTTACTCTATTCTACCTACCATTCATGAAAATGAGGCCCGTTAAGCCCACTTGCGGTAGGTTCGGGCTCACCCAGGGGTCAAAGGGGTGACAATTTGACATGAAACGAACATATTTTAAGAAGGCTGCCGTTTTGATATGTCACAGTATACACTTAGGGTAACTCGAAAACGGAAACGGCAGACGTCTACCGCGGTTGTGACGTCACGGCAGACGCTTTGAAAATGGCCAAAAAAATCAATTTTTTCTGACATAGTTTAAGAAAGCTGACATTTTGATATGTCAAAATATACCACTATTTTAATATGAAAACGGATATGGCAGACGTTTACCATGGTTGTGACGTCACGGCAGACGTTTAAAAACTTAACATAGTATAATGTAAAATAATGTAAAAGTATATGGCCATAATCTTGAAATTATGCTAGATAATAACATGTGACTACCATTGGTCATTATTGAGACATCTCCAGCTGGTTTTGACCAAAACAAAACTTTCGGCCGCCATCTTGGATCCGCCATATTGAAATAAGAGACGCTATTTCAGATGTAAAGATAGTGTTGTGACCCATCATTTAGAACTAGTTTTTAACGCTGAATTCAATGCTACAACTAGTTTTCAACAACAATATTTATTTCTTTATATATTGCCATTTTTTGAGGTTATATACAAAAAAATTGCAATAACTCAAAAGTAAAAGGTCATAATTGAAATTGGGTAGCAGCATTGAATTCAGCCTAAAAAACTAGTTCTAAATTATGGGTCACAACACTATTTTACATCTGAAATATCGTCTCTTATTTCAATATGGCGGATCCAAGATGGCGGCCGAAAGTTTTGTTTTTGTTAAAACCAGCTGGAGATGTCTCAATAATGACCAACGGTAGTCACATGTTATTATCTAGCATAATTTCAAGATTATGGCCATATCCTATTACTTTAAATGAGCAATGAATGTAAATGCTATCTCGAAAACGGCTCTAACGATTTTGATAAAATTTTGCATGTAGGTGTAGTTTTTATTTTTAAGTTCACTTACGTGGTTGAATTTGCTGTAGAAACAAAAATTTTTTAGAAAAATTAAATTTAAAGTTGATAATTTGGCGATTAATTGGCACACTCAAGAGAGAGAGTGATCGTTGATGTTTTGGACTATTAAATAAAAGGTTCCCTATTTTAGAAAATTGTGTCAGGGTAGCCTTTGAAAAAGTTCCTCAATTAATTGTCTGTTGTGCTGTTTTACACAACATTAGTAAACAGTTAAATGATAATTTTAACTATGAGGAAGAATAAGAGAGAGGGGAAGAGATCATAGAAGTTTTAAATGAACAATATGAAAATGAAAGAACTAATCTAAGGGGAGAACAAAAGCGACGCCAAATGATGCAAATCTTAAATGGAAATGGACAGTGATTTATTGACCTTAGAAATTGTTGATTATCTTGGTTATCATTAAGTAATACCTTGTTGTTCATACCCAAAAACTAAGTAAAATATTGTTATTATCTTATAAGAGGAGGCCTTTTTATTTCTTTAAAAATGAAATTGAAAGTGGTTGATTTGTATGTTGTATTAAGTAAGAGCTTTTCAACAAGTTATTTATTTATAACTGTAAATACAATATAGAAAAAAAAATTACTGAAGAAAACTTAACCAAAAAATCCATCCGGTATCGATTTGGTTTTATTTTGCTTTTAGCGCCTGCAATCTGTGAACTGCAACCATTCTTACAATATTAATCAGCCGACTGATGCAACAATCCGTGCACTCGTGTAATTATCATCCGTTAGGAACTCGTGTAATTATCAGCTGATCTCGTCAAAGTTATTTGCCATGGGTTAGCAACCTTAATATATGTCTTAAAAGTCGATGGGTTTACTTTAGGGAACAAAGTAGTATTTAATTGCAGCACTTACATACTTATATTTTTACATGAAATTGTCGACCTACCCAGGTAGGTATTTTAAGCCAAGTATGTAACAACAAGTACAATTACTTAGAATGTAGCAGACGCATATATATTTTAGGCCCTGTTTATGCAAGCAATTCGTGTTGCGCGATTATAAGAAGCATTTAGTGAAATGGTACAGTTTTTGTAAGCGATTTCAAATCGCAAAAACGGTACCATTTGACTCAATGCTCCTTGAAATAGCGCGAAACGAATCGCTTGCATAAATGGGGCCTTAAATTAGACACTCACGTACAACCATCTCCCTTCTCACCAGCACTTTAAACACACACAATCTATCAACATACATACACACATCAAACTTTATCACAAACACAAGCAGACATGAATCTTTTCACGCACTCATCATACAGCCACCTATTAGCCATCACGTGCACTCACACTAAACGGTCTCACACTAACTGGCATGCATACTATACACGCATGCAACTGCCATGCTCGCATTCCATCATGTTTTTTTTATTTTATTTTTTTTATTTTTTTATAATGTTTATTATTTATTTTATTTTTACACAAGGACGGAAGGAAGGACAAGGAAATATGTTTATTTTTCAAATTCTGATAAACCAAAAATTCCTCCAAATCTGTTTGAGTTTCAGCATCCGATTTTGTATTTTTTGATAAATATTCTAATTTCAATTTCTCCTGTTCCATCTTCATTTTATTAATTTGCAGCTGCTGCAGTAACACAATTTGTTGCAGCTCTGGTGTAGATAAATCTTTTGTTTCGTCAGTCTCATACCTCATAAACGGTTTTTTTAGATTTCCTGATTTTTTTCAGTTTTTTACTGCTCTCTAGCTCATCTTGTTCATCCTCCAAGCATGACTCGTTCCGCTGGTCGGTTTCCCCACTTTGGTCTTGAGTTTCAGTGCTCATTTTTGATGTTCCGGCAGCAAAGTTTCCAGGGACCTTCTTGTAAACTGTGTTTTTTTTTTTTGTGTATCTCAACGCCAGAGGCATTTTTTAACGTTTTAATCGGGAACGGTCCAAACCCGGGTCTTGTTACTATCTAACGGCGACCTTTTGTTAGATAGCATCATTAATTCATAGCCCAATGACAAATGGCAACTGGACCCAGTTTCGATCCTGTCAGGAATCGAACCGGCGACCCTCAGGTTATGAGGTGAGCGCTATATCCACTCAGCTATCCAGTCAATTCTATATAGTTACAGTTAATTCTATATATTACTAAATAGGGTTACTGGGTTTTGTATATGCCAATTCTATAAAGTCTTGCTCCCACTTTTTTAGTTTTATAGGTTTATTCCCAGTGGCCTTGGTATCTGTTTTCTTAACACTTAATTTAATATTAGCCAGCAATTTTAACAACTGAGAGGTCGGTACTTGCTTACCAGTTGCCGAGCAATACTTTTCACTTATGATTTGCCATGCGTTTTTTTTGGATGTCATTACAGCCGGGATTTTCGACTTCTCAAAAATTACAGCGCGGTCAGAAATCAGTTTCACAAATAAACCTCTATCAAGGGATTCTTCCTCTCGACTTTTTAAGTCCCTACTAGATTCTTCGTCACTTGAATAATCC
Source organism: Flexamia atlantica (assembly GCA_035578135.1). Taxonomy (NCBI): domain Eukaryota; kingdom Metazoa; phylum Arthropoda; class Insecta; order Hemiptera; family Cicadellidae; genus Flexamia; species Flexamia atlantica. The sequence goes on from JAQJVK010000001.1 coordinate 160,170,776, forward strand.
ATCGTCAAGTAATTAAATCAGCTTCACATGCAGTAGTCCATTACGCCTGACTGAGCGCTCTGACAGGTGACAACTTGTCACCTAGCTCTTGCTAAGTAAACTTTATTCACATTGTCTGGAGCAAGAGCTAAGACTAGGGGTTAGTTGCTAAGGAGTAGTTTTAAGGTTTTTATTCACTTCCAGTTACACATGTTGTATAGAGGTGGGTCTAGGTTTTCCGAGATAATCTCTGTGTTTATTTCTTGATATATCAGTGCATTTGCAATGTACTTTCTCTTCCAATAATATCTGACGATGCAGATTAACTTTTAACCTTATAGATTAATATAGTAAGAGGTTGACAATAAATATTGTACATCTGTAAAAGGGGTTTGAAGAAGTAATATAGAGACTGAAAAAAAATCTGTATGTATAAAACCACTCAGACGCGAGATCGGAAGAATGCTTTAGCAAAATGAGTAGCGTTTGCGCCATGTGTGGCGGCTCCGATCATAAGAGGTCCAGTAGTTCACGATGTCCGCAGCGTAAGAAGAGGGCTAGAGAGTCGGCAGAGTACGACAGAGTGTCGGAAACCTATGCAGTTAAACGCGGTCTGAACGGTTTCGTCTGTCCCCTTTTTGGAGGGCGGCGAAAGAAACAGATTACTTAATGAAATCCGCTGCCACGTAAACGATCTGTCGTCGTTCGTCATAGACTTTTCTACGCTCGTCCACTTTTTCTACACGTCACGCATGTTACAAATCGACGATGATGCCCAGTTCTTCTTACGTCTGTATCCACGATTCGACGGTCAGGCACTGGCCGCCGCGCTCTCCTCGGTTCACGACTCGAGAAAAGCTAAAAGGACAGCCGGACTGGACGATCCTGGCGATTTGTTAAATATCTGGTTTACCATCTGTCAGAGGCAGTACGATGTAAAACATAGAACGTTTGCTGTCAACAACGTTGTTAACGAGTACGCTACTGTTTTGGAGACGAACGTGCGCATGCACGCGTTCAGTAGGATCATAAAAGGAATCACCTCCAAGAGTGGTTTGGAGAGAAAGACGATTCACAAGGCGTGCTACAAACGTTACTACTCTGGCAAGTCGACGTCCGGCTGTCCGGAAGTGGACGGATGGTTCGACGCGCAGATACCCGAACCGCTGACGGCCAAAGCGTTCGAGCGCGACTATTGGCGGTTCGTCCCGACGTTTCGCTGTCTCCAGGCAGAAGCCTGGGTGTCCGCTACGTCGCCGCCGTCAACCGAGTCTAAGGGGAAAAGGGGACGCAGGTTCAGGTTGTTTCCTCAGTACAGCCATGATTGAAACACGTACTCTACGATAGTTCTACGCTATTTGAGTTGTTACGACGAGTGAATAAGGAGACCACGCCTGCGACATGGTTCAATAAATCTGAAGCGGGAATGGAGAAGCGGGTTCCCGCTTGTATTGGAAACGATATTCCACGTGTCCCGCCAATTTTGGCTATAGCGTACGGACGGACGGAGTCGCCGTATCGTTGACGATGATAAAACGAGTAAAAAATAAGACGACGAAAGCGGTGGTGGTAAAGAAAAAAGTAAAATACTAGAATTTGGCAAACAGACTCACGATATATATCCTACAGCCCCGTTCTTCTGGCGGCTATATCGCTGTCGACCCCGTTGCTTGTGAACCCATCGTAACCTGTTCTGAACAGGGTGACGGTAAATTGGTGTTCGCCAAACTAACGGCCGGCCAGTTGAATTTTGAAGCTGGCGAACTGTGGCGCGAGAAGAAGTGGAAAAGGATTACAGCAACAGCGGACGAGAAGGTACGCAAAGACGAGAGCGGATTAGAGGCTCTGGAGGACTGCAGCTCAAAACACGTTGGGGATCTCTATAGATATACAGTCTTCAGGAGTAAACATTTTCTCGAACTGCAATGCATTTACGGGAAACGAAAAGTGGCTAGATTGAAATTAGACAAGTATTCACGTAGACAAAAGTTCATGGCTGGCGTTGTGAAAGAGTTTTTCCCCGATCCCAAGACAACCGTACTCTACGGAGCCGGTTGCAAATTCATGAATATGGCCATGTTTAGAGGTCACGGAAATTTTCGCACGATTCACTGCTGCGCGAAATGAAATGTAGCGGCAGATCCGTGCTGTTGGTTGACGAATCGTACACCACGAAACGGTGCTCCCGCTGCTTTGGCGGTCCCTTTGTAAAAGTGAGTCCCTCGCCTCACCGTTATGTACACTGCCCACTGTGTCATCGCAGCACGAACAGGGATCGAAATGGAGTCGCCAACATTTTATTAAAATCCACCGGCAGATGGAAAAATAATAATAATACCAACAGTGAGCCGCTTTTTCCGGAAACGTGTGATCAGCCGCTCTCTTCCGTTGTAAGGTCGGGAGTCGTAACCCTGAGAACGCCAGGTCGGCATTCAAAGGGTTAACCATTGGTCATTAATTTTATTTCAAAACAATTCGAGATTGACAAAATAAGTTAACAGTCGGCACAAACTCCCACCTGAGATAAATATAATGTAAATTTTATGTGAACCCTGAGCATGCCGAGGGCATTCAATTGGATTAAACATATTTAATCATGTACATCATGTACATCCCCAACCATCATGCCTACATCATGTAGAACCCCAACCATTGTAATATTTTGTTAGTCCCTTTCATTTATTTCCCTTATACTATCTGTATTTTAATAATAAATACCAGTCTAGTTCTATTATAAAACAGTGTTTTATTCTGTGAGTTTTAATTAAAGTTAGATTAGTCTGTAAGCTTAGAATAAGTACTTACGGTCAGCCTGAGAGTACCAAGGCCTAAGCTGCATTATATTTCAAAACTACAAAAAATATAAACACAGAAACAACCATTTATTTATTTAATATATTAATCAGTATCTGCAGTATGACGAGGTAGAGTGTGTATTTACACAGTATTATTGTGTATTATTATTCAATTTTTTTAAGTAGGGGGTTGTACAAATGGGTGGTGTTGTGGTAGGTTAGTGGATGACAGAATGACAGGTACTAGGTGCGCAGCGCACAGGGTGACCAACCTTTGCCCAATCAAAGAACGGGCCTACTCAATGAATGTATAATTCTTCATCTAACCTCTTTGTTTAATTAACCAAATTATTAATTTCATATCAAATGAATGTAACAATAATTAAATATAAAAATAAAATGAATGTGAATGATTAAAAACAATTGGTTTAAACTACCTGTGAGTAGAAAATTACTTTAGAGAAAAAATAATTTTTATTTGGATTTATAATGTTGGTCGGCGGTTACAAAAATAATTTTTTTATGTTTAGGGGCACGTGCCCCCTTGGCATGATGCCTATGGTTTTCAGTGGACAATACCAATTTGAAACCCTCTAAGAATTAATTGTGTCATCAGTTGGCAAGCAGACATGGCCAAAATTTAGACCGGGAAGGCGGTTTTTAAGCTACACTATTAGTCGTGGAGATGGTACAACAGGGCTAGATATAATGACAAAACAGTCTTTACTTTCTGGACGACCTAGTAATTTTGAATACAAGCTATTATCCAGCAGAAAACTGAGGCTGATAAATTATAGTTAACTTTCTTTTTTGTTTCAGCAGGAAGACAAAAAACTGCAATTAACTTGTGTGACAACTTTCCTACAGTATTTTTTAAACAAAGTCCCAGTAAGTAGTGCGTCTCATAACAGTTTTATATCCCTTTATTTACTCAATTTACAACTTTACACTCAAGTGGTGTTCTCTGGTATTTGACTCTGTCTGAATCCCTAGTTTTCATAAAAATAAAATACCTCCGTTGCAGCAGACTTGCATACTCACGAATTTCAAATGCAAAAAAAATCTCAATAGAACATAGCAATATATGAAATGTTTTTGTAAGCTCCATAAGAATAATATGAGGAATTATTATGCAGGTTTTCTGCAACAGGTATGTTAAAACTAACTGGGTGGTTTTAATTCAATATTTGGCAGATCTACATTAGAAGAAGCCATATATGCAGGGGTGGATTTACATATGGGCTTAAAGGGCTATAGCCCAGGGCGGCAGAATTTGGGGGGGCGGCAAATTAGAGAGAGAAGTGACAACCCCCCCTGAAATCGTTGAAATAGTCTTGCTTAGGGCCCGGAACAGGTAAAAACGGGCCTAAAGGACCACAACGGTGTAAAGAAGCACACGCGCGAGTAAAAAAAAAAAAGGTCGCCACTTTTGCCAAGCTGGAAATCCCGCCTGCCACCAGCCCTACTTCCCCTGTGTAGCCCAGGGGCGGCAAATTTCCAAATCCGCCTCTGCATATTAGGTAATGGGAGACATGAAGAAGCTTGGGTGTTTACAAACAAAACCGGATGATTTTGGATTTGTATGTCCATTGGTTGCCTTTGAATCATTGTTCTATGTCCATTGGTTACCCAGATATTAAAAGTACTAAACACAGCATGTTGTTCCAATATTAACCTTAAGGGAAATAAGTAATACCCCCGTTGCAGCAGACCTGCATACTCAGCGAATTTCAAATGCAAAACAACATATTTCAATCCAACATAGCGAGATTTGATATGTTTTAGTAAGCTCCATAAGAATAACATTGGGGAATGAGTATGTAGGTTTGCTGCCACAGGTATATCAAAACTAGGTGGTTTTAATTCAATATTTAGCAGATCTTAACTGGAAGAAGCTACTTACCAAGTTTTATCAAGATATGTTGAGAAATAACCGAGATGCAGAGTTTTACTTATTTCCCATAAGGTTAACATTGGGATAACGTACTGTGTTTACCACTTTCAATATCTCGGTAACCAATGGACATAGAGCAGTGATTCAAAATACTAAATTGTTTGTTTTTTTGAGCTGAATTCAATGGTGCCAACAAAAATTCAATAAATTTTATTTTCCTATGTAAAAAACTTAAAAAACCCATTTTTGGAGGGGTTTATCCCCCTTTATCCCCCCTTCCGATGGTCAGATCGGGCTGGTTTACTAATTCGTCCGAGGGATTACCACTTTACATGTCTGTACCAAATTTCATTAAGATCGGACCATTTTTACGGCCGCTATCGTGCTCACAGACACATATATATAGATAACCCCGTTGCAGCAGTCCTGCATACTCAGCGAATTTCAAGTGCATAAATAAATAATTTAAATGAGGTCTCGCAATGAGTAAAATCAATATACATTCAAAAGAAAGCGTGCAAAAATACTCTCCTAGTGGCTTTTAAGATCAACAGGCTATAAAAAATAATAGCCTATACTTGGCAAGAAAATGCAATGTTCAAAACTTCAAAACAACTGGCTTTTCCAATTTAATCGTATGGGGAAATGACCAGCTGTTTAAGTTTGAGTAAAAAATTTCATAAACATCATCAATAAAAATCTGTATTCGCTATAGTACATTTATTTGACATATTTAGTTATCTGGCCTTTAAGTAAGCCATATGTCTGTATCCACCATGTGGCTTTGAATCAAACATCAGCTCACATGTTTTAATGTAAACAAAGCAGACGTTTTAGATCCCAATGCTACTTAAATGGCAGTTATTTTATGTTATTTTTTGTTTTCTAGCAAACTTTAAGAAATTACAGTACTTTTCCTGAGTCCCTGACATTAAAACATTTAATTTGAGCCCTGTTCCCTCATCCTGTGATTTGCCAAATGCCCACAATTAGTATTCAAAAATAAATTATTCTCCATAAGATTAGTGTGGAAAAATGCAGGTTTGCTGCCACAGAAATTTGAAAATGAGGTATTATAGGTTACAATTCAATATATCTAAACTATATAACGCCACATAACATGTTTTATCAAGATATGCTGAGGAATAAGAAAGCTATCCAATTGTATTTACCTCTCATAAGGTTAACATTGAGAAAGAGAGTACACAGTTTTGCTGCCTCAGTAATTTGATGATTTGGATATTTTAAGCCATAATCAAGTAGGTATTAACTGTATGAAGCCTCATGCCATTTCTTACCAGTATATTTTGAGAAATGAGCGAACTACACAACCTATTTTATTACCCATAAGGTTAGCATGTAGAATGAGTATGCAGGTTTGCTGCAACAGGTAAGTTAAAACTGGTTAATTTTCAGGGGCGGACTGGCCATGTGGGCATTCGGGCAAATGCCAGAGGGGCCGGCCTCTAGGTCAGAAAGGGGCCGGTGGTGGTAGATTTTTTTGTTAAGGGGCCTAAACGAAAATTAAAATCAGCCTCTTTTGTTGCCGAGCTTAGACCGGCCCTTGTGGAGCTACGTGGTCGATGGCCAATCAAATTGATTGTTCCATAAAAATTACTGTGAAAGGGAGGTCGAGAGGCCGCAGCACCATGCAGTGCCGGCATTGCGGCCGACGCGGCCCTCTTGAGGCTTGTGGCCCCCAACGGCCTCGTCAGAAGATTAAAGTGGGCCCAAACGAAAATTAAAATCAGCCTCTTTTGTTGCTGAGCTGAGGCCGGCCCTTGTGGAACTACGTGGCCGATGGCCAATCAAATTGATTGTTCGATAAAAATTACTGTGAAAAAGAGGCCGCAGCACCAGTGCCAGAATTACGGCCGACGCGGCCCCTTCGAGGCTTGAGGCCCCCAACGACCTCATCAGAGGGTTAAAGACGGCCTAAACGAAAATTAAAATCAGCCTCTTTTGTTGCCGAGCTTAGGCTGGCCCTTGCCTCTGAGAATCAATTTCTCAAAACAAATTTTTGCAGGAAATTTGCTTACAACTAAATTTCTTGATAATAACAACCTATAAATTTCAGGGTGGTAGTAGAGATATGAAACAATTATTTTTGTGCTTTTAGGCATTTCTAGGTGTTCAGGTAGCCTTAAAATACGTTTTTGGGTTCTGCTTCTGGTGGCCCCATTTTTTGGGGTTGCTTCTGGTGGCCCCAAAATGAAAAGTTATCATGGTCTCAGGCTTAGGTCTTACCATGAGACCTACGGTAATAGCTTCTTCCCTATAGGGGAAATTCGCTAAAATAATATATATTGCTTATTTCTCAACTTATCTTGAAGAAACTTGGTTTGTGGCTTCATCTAGATGAGATCTAATGTTTATTAGTCTAAAATCCCCGATATTTCCGTTTTTGTGGCAGTAAACCTGCATACTCATTCTCCATGTTATCATTATGGGAAATAAAAAAATATATATTTTCCTTATTTCCTAACACATCCTTAAAACTTAGTAAATGGCTTCTCCTAGTTCAGATCTTCTAAATATTTAATTAAATACACCCAGTTTTAATATACCTGTTGCAGCAAACCTGCATACTCATTCACCCATGTTAACAATTACATTCACTCCTCTGGAGGTTGCACCAAATGGATTCACAAGTTGTATTCCACACAACTTTTCATCGTATGCAAATATCCTTTGAAATGTTCATTCCTATCTTATCTGACGGCTTGCCAGGTTGGTTCATGCATTAAGTTTTTTAACCTAAGATTTGTGTTTTAACCTTTTTATCATACCTAGTTTATATTTATCTTCTTATTCAAAGAAGTTTTAAGTGTGTAGGGTTTCGAAAGTAAAGAAAACTGGAAGAAGTACAATGACAGTATTTTTAATTGAAGCTTATTTTTTTAGTAGTCTCCTGTTTTCCGAAGAGACTCTACTAAATAACCTCTTTTTACCATTGTTTGCATTATAATTAAAATAATAAATTTATTTATTTCAGGATGTTCAGAAATGGGGAAAAGTGTCTGAAGATATGAGTAAACTTTGTGAACTTTTATTCGTTATCTCTTCCTCCTTCATCAAAGAAGATACTGTCATCCAGAAAGTTGTAAATTTGATCTCAGTAAGAATTTACACACTTTTTTCCTGTTTAATTTGAGTTTATCTTTAATTTGTTTAAATCTATACACAACAAAATCTAGTCGATGAAGAAATGAAATTTTTAAAAGGATTAATAGACCAGGCGGTTATGTTTTGACTCGGGTAAATCATACAGTCTCCGAGATTTTTGTGTTATTGGCTTTGGAATAACATTAAAAAAGAAAATTTCACTAAGCGTAAAAATATAAACCTGTGCAAAATTTTTTTATTGAGAAAAATATTAAAAATTAAACAAAAAATCCACGTTTTTCACCTGTTTTTTGAGGATATCTCCAAAACCATTCACTTTAGACAAAAATAAATGGCACCAAATGTTTTGATATGAAATTCTACTTTGAAAAAAGTTATTTCAAATTTTCTTTTTCCTACAGAAAGTGCATTTTTTAATCAAAAAATGTAAAATATAATCTGAAAATTTACATTTTTCGTGATTTTGTAGTGAACATGGTGACTCGACCAATGAACCTCAAACTTTTAAAAATAATGTTTGTATTATAAAAAAAAAAAATTACACCAAGTTTCATAAAAATCAGCCTATTATCTCCAGCACAATAGTCATCTAATAATCGTATTGCCAAAATATTTAACAATTTTCATATCCATCTAAACCGCAAAGTACAATCCGCAGATATATGAAATTTGGACCAAATATAAAGGAAAATTAGACCTTTCAAATAAATCTTAAAATATTAAAATCAGTTCACTAGAAGTATCTAGGCAGGAGTTTATATTTAGTATTATTTTTGGCAATTAGCAATTTCATTAATTTGCATAATTTTCGATTAAAGAACATTTTCAAAGCTCAAAAACTTTTCAGGCCTGAGTGGCCTTAACATCGAGTCTGACCTTCATTTGTCAAAGCTCGGCCCCCAAAAACACAATATGCGCCCATAGGCGGCCGAAGGGGGGGCTTGGGGGGGCTAAGCCCCCAGATCTTCTGAAAATTAAAATAATTTTTTTTGGGGGAATTTCCATTTTTATACTAAACTAATGTTGTAACCATTATTAACCGTTTCTAAAGTATAATTTTAAATGACCAATATCCAGTCTAGACTCTTCTTGTTTTTATTTATAATCAATATTTGAAGGTGTCCCGCCAGTAACGTTGTTAGCGACATAGAGTAAATTTTTCAGGAAAATGGAAAAAACATATAATTGGGAATGTAAATGATGTAAATATGTTTTATTTGTTATATATAATTATAATATGATGAAACTAGCCAAACTATAAAGTATTACAATATTATCGCACATAATGAAAAAGTTATTACAAAAAAAGTTATTTTAAAATTGCAATAACGTTGTAAATGACAGTCATTTGCAACGTTGTTGCCGGCTTTGGCGCTTGCAACGTTTGCAACGTTTCTTTTCGTTTCTTCTTTTCATTTATGTACGGTTCCCCAGCATTTCTTCTCTGCTTACGTACATTTTTGGTCCAACTTTCGAACTTAACAGGGCGTTTTTTACTACGAACGGCGACAGAACGGTGCGTGGTGATATTGCCATTTTTGGCGGTTACAACGTTGCTGCAACTGCGGGACTAACAGCGCTTAGTTTTCAACCTGTGGTAGTGCTGCCAACACAAGAGATATCAACGAAAAAATACCCTGCACTGATGCAGGATGTCGTTTACAACCTTAATGCATAGAAATCTCAATTTTGAAAAAGTTGTCGTTTACTGGCGGGACCCCTTCATTTTACTGTAAACGTTATCTTGACTCTAAACTATTTAGGCTCTAATCATCGGCAGATGATTTCTTATGTTAACTTTTAAATGGAAGACATTATTCTACTGTGTTTTCATATACGTAAAATAATTAATGACATAAAATTTGGAATAAACTAAAATTCTAATAGATTTAAAGTTTGTTGATAAATGTGTAAAACCATAATTGCAGTACTCAGTGCTTGATTTGCGGCGGAACGGCGTTCCGGGACCTATTTCTGCCGCAAGAGTCGATCATGTGTAATCGGCCGGAGTATTTTATGTAATCGGACAGATAATTTGACACAAAATACGATCGCAAATAATCGGCAGGAGAATTTGCCACGAGAGAGGATCGTGTTTAATCGGCCGGAGTATTTGTCGCAGAGACGATCGCGTATGATTGGCCGGAGAATTTGCCGCAAAAGACAATCATTCGCGTATGATTGGCCGGAGAATTCACCATAAGAGAGGATCATGTGTAACTGGCCGGAGTATTTCTCTGAAAAGACGATGGAGTGTAATTAACCGGATTAATTTTACCAAAAATAACGATCGCTTAAAATGTACGGAAATACGCGCGGATTTTCGGCCTGAAATTAGCGCTCTTGCCTGGCCTTGAGCTAAGCCGAATGTTGAAAATGCTAAAAGGACCCGAATACTCGCACAAGGCGTCATAAAAAATTCTAAAATTTCTTTAAACAATTATTTTTCAGTAAAATAATATTTCATTAGTTTTTAATGTACTTATTGAAAATTTGAGTTATGTAAAATGTAACCTTTTAAATTTACCTAATTATTCACATAGACGAATAATATTTTTTGTTGAAGGGAAGAATGATGGAGGTGGGGAGGGGGGTTGTATGAGGACTGGTAAATTACAGTTCCGGTACCTAAATTTTCACAGATCAAGAACTGGCAGTACTTATTTATTACATCCATAAGCCTCAGCCTTACAGCCTTAGAAAGATACATATACTGACTGAAATCGTTGAAAAAAAGTCAAGTGAAAAATAGTAGGAATAAGTGAAAGCTGTTTAATATGATGTTTAAATGCCGTTCTCAGAAGAGGACTCATGATATGTTTTTTTAACTAAGCTAAGATTATGATAGCATTGTCACTGGAAGAAGAATCAGTGCGGCAAAGCGTGATTCCAAATAACCTAATATTACAATTGTAATATATATATATATATATATATACTTCGAAATAATTAATATATATATATATATATATATATATATATCGTATTAAGCTTATAGCTTGAAACACAGTCAACGTGAAGTGCGGCACGGAATTTATCTTGCGTGATATCTCAGTTTATTTATTTATTTAACAATTTTATTTTATATTTTTAAATTTTTACAACTTAAATTATAAAAAAAATCATTTGTGTATGCTGGATCTATTGGTCATCTGGGATTCCAGACAGCTGTCAGTTTTTTAATATAGTTGATTTCTTTCTCTCTTATTGGAGTAGCGCTTCTCCTAGGCTTCCTGAGAATTCCAGATGAGAAGAAGAATCTTTGTTATCTCATAGGTATTTGTTTCAACCTTATAATGTGCTAGCCCCCCCCCCAGAAAATCCAGTCTGGAGCTGCCTATGGGGGCGCCTTTTATTGGCAGTCCTCGTACAATGAACTGACATTCGCATGCTTGAAGCTCGGCCCCCAAATTACATAAATATTTTATGTCTACCTTCCTTTCGCCAAGCTCGGTCCCCAAAATTAAACATGTAGCCTTAAGTAAGTAATACTCAGCCCCCATCATAGGACCTTTTTTACACAAAGCTAGATTACCAAGTGAAAAAAGGTCCACTTCAGTTTCCTGTGGCCTTCTCTCATAACCGGAAGATCCTTCTTGTCCACTTCTTTATGTATGTGTGCTAAAGTCGCTCTTTGCAAGATGAAAAGTGGTGTTTGTAAACAACAGAAATGTAAACATTGTAAATTGCGTTGTAACCTCAAAAATTAAGACAAGAATTTTAACGACTAGAAGCTTATTTCTGCAGTATGATAGAAAAGTCGCTCCTTGTGATGGAAATTACAATTTTTTTCATAATAAACAGTAACTTTATTCACCATTGTTACAATGTTACATCTGAATTATAATTAACAATGAATATATATATATAGCCTATATATATTTTTTTTCTTCTTAAATTAAAACAGAAATTTAATAAAACTCTGGTGAATAATTTAGTTCCCCTAGGCAAATGCCCATAAAGTCGCTCTTTGCAAGATGAAAAGTGGTGTTTGTAAACAACAGAAATGTGAACATTGTAAATTGTGTTGTAACCTCAAAAATTAAGACAAGAATTTTAACGACTAAAAGCTTATTTCTGCAGTATGATAGAAAAGTCGCTCTTTGTGATGGAAACTACTATTTTTTTATAATAAACTATAACTTTATTCACCATTGTTACAATGTTACATCTGAATTATAATTAACAATGAATATATATATATATAGCCTATATATATATTTTTTTTCTTCTTAAATCAAAACAGAAATTTAATAAAACTCTGGTGAATAATTTAGTTCCCCTAGGCAAAAACCCATAAGATGTCGGTTTTTCAATATTTGCCATAAGAATAACATTTTAAGCTCTTCGTAGACAACTATAAGAAATATAATTATTTACTTAAATACACACTATTGAAAACAAAAGTCTTCAGCAACCAAAATATCTCCTTACATAGTCATATATAGTGAAACATATATAGTGAAATAAAACAAATTAACAATTAATTATCACACAAATATATACCAAATTTTATCAAAATCGGTTAGTAAATAACGGAGATATCGGTTTTTGAATATTTACCATAAGAATAACATTGGATAACGTACTGCGTTTACCGCCAAACTAAAATATCAATTATCTTTGCAACCAGTTGACGTAGACTAATGATTCAAAATACTAGATTATTTAGTTTTTCAAGCCAAATTTAATGGTTGCAAGTACACACACATACATCCACACACACATAAATACACACATATACACACACACACACACACACACACACACACACACACACACACACACACACACACACACGTAGTAGATTATGTTAAATACCTGGGACTGTATATAGATAAACGTCTTAGATGGGACCAACACATAA